>JBBBVU010000018.1:4857176-4873523 GCA_037177055.1 Atherinosoma microstoma
AGGACTCAACATCATCGTCAGGATCCAGCCATAAAGTGTTGTGACAGTGCTGAAATAAAAATTTTTTTTAAACGTGCATGCTCTGGTATGCACAAAACCGTGACCCAGAACGAGGTCATCTGCAGGTGATTTAGCACCAGGTTCTCCATGCAGTCTGCATCGAGAGAGGGGCAGCCATCATCCGGCTGCACCCCAGCCTCGTCGTGAACGGCTCTCCACACCGGTTGGAGCCGGCTATCCAAGACCAACCAAAGTTCCTTGGCACTTCGGTGTAATTATGTCTTATTCAGATGGTGGCTTTGCACCATTGGCTCCTCAGCCAAGCACATACACTAAATGTCTGAACCTGCGGTTCCTCTCGTACTAAGCAGGATTACTATTGCAACAACACATCATCAGTAGGGTAAAACTAACCTGTCTCACAAAGGTCTAACGGTCAATACACCAATCTGTTTAGCTTTTGTAAGACAAAAAATCTCTGGTTAACTCAAAAAATTCCATTACTCATTTACACATTGTGAGTAAAGTTTGTTTGTTTTTGTGTTAAAGGGAAGGTAGCATGATGTACTTATGAGAACCTCAGATTGCAATATATCTTTTTTTTTTTTTTTCAATTCCACTTTCTTTAGTGTCTATGGGTTTTTTTTATTGTCTGATCTCTGGTACCATAGTACATCATGAAATGGAGACAGAGAATCTGAGAAATCAATGTGAAGTTACATGTAATGTGAAAATTGTAGGAGCAGCAACAGAAAATGTTTTCCCTATGATGGTACTGCTTCTCCTACTGTGTTCGAGAAGGGTTTCCACTCAAACATTCATCCCACTGATTTAATTCTTTTTCTTTCTTTCTTTTTGTCATTCTGAAACATCTAAAATATACATAAAAGTAAACATCATCTAAACAATTCTGGACAAACCTTGACCCATATAATGTATTACAAAGATACTCACCATGATCACGTACATACTTTGTATATGGAAATGATAATGAATCAACTTTGACTAATGCCACTGTATGCTGTGTGGCCGGATCATTATACGCACATGAAGGTTACTGCAGCTAAAAAAAAACAGAAGAGAGACAATATTTAAATAAATGTGGAGCTAAGAGACTTGTGATGCAAGGTCAGAGCCAGGGACAATGTGATTGTTATATAAACAGTCTTATGGAAAAGGAAATTTCCATAAAACAAAAATATTTTTTTTATGGAAATGTCAGCATATCAAGGGCTACTTGAAATACTTTCAGTTTAGACAAACAGGTCACATAATTTGTAGGCATTGAATAAAATACACCATACAGTAGGGCTGTCACATTTCTAAAAAATCTAGTATGAACAAATTTCAAATGAACACGCAAGCCTTTGAATGTATTCAAACAAATTCAGTATTTACTTTTAACTGCATCTGGTTGTATAACTTTTTGTTAACTTTGTTTCTCTGTCTTACTCCTCTGTCCCTTGAGGCCTACACTACAAAGTAGGATCAGCACATCCAAGGAATCTTTTGGTAAACTGGTTTAACTAACCCTAACAATGGAGGATTAGCTAAGCAGTACTACAATGCTGGTTATCAGCTCGTTCAGTCAAGAATATGCAGGTTCATGTAAAACAGACAACGTTGGCATCAGCTGATTGCAGACTAATGCCAAATCCGTAAATTGATTTATTAAATGAATTTGCTACGGGTGACAAAGTTTCAGTCTTTATAAATGAGATGCAACATCAACACTTTTAAATAATAGTTCATTTCAGTTATCCAGACTCAATGATATAATACAATTTGGCCCCTCCACCTTAATCGTGGTCCCACCCTGAAAGGTTTATTAATTATTAGACTACAGATTAAGTTATTCTCTTGTATTGTCTCAAGAACATTTGACCATACAGTTTACTGAGATGTTACCAATGCACGCAAGATAAAACGCAGCTTAATGGATCACAAAGCATAATACTTATAACAGTCTGATACATCAGTCTATACTGCCTATGGCATAAAGCACTTACAGACCACAATTTTCAAATATGAAGAAGGAACATTAAAAGTTTCCCCATATTTAATTGTATGCTTGACTTTTATATTTATATATATATATATATATATATATATATATATAAAGGCAGTTCTTTTGTACTCTATGTGTAATTTGGTGCTAGACTACAAGAGGAAATGGCATGAAGTAAGATCAATCGTGTCAGTTTCTGTCTTTTTCCCCCAATAACTGCAGTATGGTAGCAGAATGTTTGTTTTTCCATTTTAATTAATTTTCAGCTATCGATGGAAATGAAAGCTGAAAACAAATCCATTTAGACTACCGTGATGATTAATTTATTCTTAGAATGTAATAAGAGTAAACCTAAAAATCTCTCTTTTTATTGAATAATGCACAAGCATTCACAGTTGCATGATCAGACAAAGCCAAAAGAGGCGGATAAAAAAAAAGGCAGGTGATACAGGTAAAAACAAGAAAAACCTCAACTCAAAAACTAAATTTAGTAAGAGCCATGTCTTTCAGCTGGCAATGTAAAGTGACAGGAAGACCTTTACGCTTTCACAAAGGGTTTTGACACATTGTTCCATGGTCCGTCACAAATGATCATTTCATTCGCAATAAGCCTGGCACAAGTCGTAAATCAGTATTTATGAATGTGCTGTAGGGCACCATGAAGCCTGCAGTCCAACATTATGAATGTGTTACTCATCAGGTTATTAAGAGAGCAAGTTTAATTCCAGGCTCAGGAGGATCTTAAAAAGCTCCTGTCTCATGGTTCCATATTATTTATAACAGCGCTCTGAATTAACAATCACATTTCTTCCAATATTACATATCAGGTGGAGTTTTAAGGATGACTTGCCTTTGTATTGCTGGATCTTCATTTTTCATTCAGCTTACCGGGGTTATTTTCTCCTGGAATGGGGAAGGGCTTACCTTTTCCCTTTTCCTGTGGTCAGCTTTATTTCCAATTCTACTACAGAAAAACATAAGAAATAATATATATGCAAGCATTATATATTTGAGGACGATATACATAAACATCCTACCAAACTAGTAGTTGTTTTAAAGAGAGGTGTTATTTAATTTGAAAAAACTCAACAGTGACGGATGGAATTATCTCGGCTGCAAATTATTGTCCTTATGGCCAGTTCTCAATTAATTATGAAATCCTCCAGACAGTGAAGCGTTTACTTGGAAATGTGCACCTCTAGAAGTAAGAAGCTGATCTGTTTTTTAAATGAAATTATAAAATTATGAAGAGTGTAAAAGCAACACAATGTCCAAGCCTCACACAAAGCAAACAGCAAACATCATGTTTTCTGTGCTCCCTATGTGCTCTTCAGAAGACCTTATGCAATTAAATGAAATAATTTATTTCGGCCCTTTGGCCATTCAGGACTGGATTGGCTTTGGCTGGTTTCTTATAACCTTATAAACCAGCCAGGCCCCTCAGATAGATGATTAATGATCCACTGACTTGCTTTGCCACAATGAGGCTATCTACATAGTGACCCTTACTTAAGGCAGTGAAGGGCAAAGCTCAACAACATAGATTGCTGTACCAATGCAAAATGATTCATACCAAGTATGCCCACCGGGGGGTTATGCAACATTGTCAGATACACATTTTTCTTAATACTAATTAGATTAGTCTTTTTCCTACACAGTTGTTATTTCCTGTGTTGCAAGTGCAGCAGGTCAGATGACTTTATGTCAAAGTTGTTTCTCAATAAAAAAAATAACCTAACTGAATTAAAATTCCTACCTCATTCTGCAGCTTCTCTCAGGTTCGCCTAAAGGTATTTTGGGGCCTAGTTGTTTTCTTTTTTAACTTTTACTTTGCTTCTCAATTGATGCTGGTAAGTTTGCATGTTCTTTTGCCTGTGTGGGTTTTCTCCAAGTACACAGGTTTCCTCCCACAGTCCAGATTCATCCTTGTTAGCTTCATTTGGGATTCTAAAATTGCTTTAGGCATCGTTGTGAGCAGGCCTGTTGTCTGATTGAGACCTTTTTGCTTCCAGAATTGGAGTTGAAAGGGTATGACGGTGGAGTCAATGATATGTTTGTTGCCCCAAAGTTTGGCTCTGATCCATTACTTTTTACTAAAATTTGATTTAAAAGCTCAATTTAGTCCTTACACACTATTTGGTGTGTTGAGGTCAACACTGGTTTAAACAATCAGAACTACTTGTCAGACATCATTACTCACCTTGAGATAAATAGTTTCACTTTTTAATTTTGTGACAGTTCACTGGGAGGATGGGATGTTTGGTCTGTGTCATGTGAAAAAATCCATTTCAAATAACAAGGTTACTAAAAATAATAGTCAAACTAGTGCTCTCCATTTCCCCACCATAGCCCTGTAGACCTAGGGGGAAATGGAGAGGGATCTGTCAGCCTACTGTTTGGTATTTTCCTACAGAATTTCTGGGTCAGTCTTATAACTCTTATCCTCATTGTGAGCAAATCACTAAAGCCACTTTAAGTCACCTGCTGAGGGCTTAAACACCCAGATAAGTTGGCAACATGTCATGAATTGAGTGAAACATTTACCATCAGAATAGAAAAATTGCTAATCAGAATTTAAAACCACAGCACAGCTAAAGGAGTCTGAAAGATAACTTTAAATTAATTTTTAAAGGCCCATTTATGCTCCCATACGTACGTAAATAGGGACGTCCGTTTTAAAATTGCTTATGCATTGCCGTCCTCGTACTTCCATGCGTCTTTTACGTTGTCATGGTTGACCTTCACTAGTGGGCAGTGCTGAGTTCAGAGTTCACTCCCGCGATCCGACATCAGTTTCAGGCACCAGTTGGCGGTGGTAATGCATCGTTATGAAATTGTTTCTAACCGCCCAACACGTCATAAACAAACGTATAGCCTTTCTTCAAAAGCTTGCGCAATAGAGGATTTTCGTAATTTATGCATATACGTCACTTGCACATGCTCGTAACTACAAGTGAAGGGCTGGAGGTTTGAATGTCAATTGAAATCATTATAGTCGTCTTTTCCAGGAAAATATACACAATGCCAGATATTTGTTGAGTGTTTGACTGTTTCAGTGGAAGACGAGACAATTCACTTAAGCGGATAATACGTTTTCATCAGTTTCCTCTGAAGAAACACCAGCAAGCACCCTGGATACGTGCGGTTGGTCGCGCAAACTGGAAGCCAAAGTCATGGGACAGGGTATGCAGTGCTCATTTCGTCTGAGGTTGGCCGTCTGATGACTAGAAAAACGTGGACTATTGCCCATCTGTGGACATGAGGGGAAAGTTTAGAGACAGTGGCTTGAGGAGGCTGCAGCGAGTCTATCGCCAGGAAATTATCCAGATCTCACCGGCTCCCATCATGCATTTGAGTGGAAGCATCACTGACCAGCTTATTCAATAATTCATTATTATATTACATATTTGTCCATGTAAACGTAGTGAATGATGCTAATTTATTCAAGTGTAGAATTAATATATTTATTGAATAAGTGGGTTGGTGACGCTTCAACTGAAAAGCAGTAAACATGGTGGTTGTCGGTGCAATTTCACTGCGATGGACTCATGCTGCCTCCAACTCAGGTCTGTCCACTTCCCTTCATGACCACAGACGGACAATAGTCCACGTGTTTGCTGTCATCAGACAGACAACTGAAGATGAAGTGTGTCTCTGCTGCATACTGGGGCATCAAACTCCCAGTTTGCACAGCCGATCGCACAAATCCAGGCTGCTTAATGGTGTAATCCCTGTTTACGTGCCTTTTCATCTTGTTGATTTGATCAGTCAAATACACAACAACTGTCTTAAATTTCCTTGGTAAAGACGTACACATAAGCTATTTCACTTAACAGCTTAGTTGACTGCCCTGCAGCACAGTTAATGCGCATGACGTGTGCATAAATTACAAACAGGGTCTATTTCGACAGTTTTTGTCTTCGTCTTCATTCTTTTTCTGCATTTTTTTCCTTCCCGTTCCTCTTCATCCTCCTCTCTGGTTTGTTTCTGTTCAGCACTGCCCCTGTGATTTCTGGAGGTATTGCTCTCCTTTTTCTGCAACAAGCGACAGATGGCTAAGCTCCCTGAAAAACGGACCAAATTATGCAGACAAAACTGACGGATGGATACGAAGTCTAGCTGCAGCTAGACTTTACTGGGTGCAAGTTTAGCTAGCCAACATAAAACCTAAATTGTTTGAGTAAATCAAACTTTTTTCCAATATTGTCAATATTTTAGAAGGAAAAGAATTGTGTTTCTCCAACATGCTGCCAAGACTTTTTTATGGTGTGTGTTGTGGACTATTAGAGTTTATTAAACTCACTTTCCTTAATGATTTTTCACCAAAGACAAACAAACAAAAAAACAAAAGTGCTGCCTGTTGCTCAAATTAATGCTGAGACCAGATTTTGTGTAAACCAAAACAGTGAGCTGAAAGATGTCTAAATGTTCTGTGGAGTTGAGGGGAAATGGAGTGGGTTTTGACTCCTTTTTTCTACACAGAACACAAAACAATCTCTTGCAAATTGCCACAAAGTCACATTATTCAAATCAAAGACACCTCACACCATTTTTATAGTAATGTATTTCAGTCAAAAGTTGACCTTTTCTGCCTGCATATTTGTTGCATTTTGCAAAAACGAATGCAATATCACGTAAACTGGAAAAAAGAGACACAACGTCATAAAGATTTTGTGAAATTTATTTATTTATTTCAAGACGAAAAAAAGTTCAAAATCCCGCACATCCTGAAAAAAGTTAAAGCTAGATGCCGGACCATAAAAAAAGCACAGGTCATAAAGAAATATGAGTCCGCACACAATTCACCAATAGTAAAGAGTTTATTACTGTTGGTGAATAAACCACATTGGAAGCTACACTAGTGTTCAGACTGATATTTCTTTTTTTATTTCAAGATGAGTCATGATGTTTTTCTGACCCTAAACAAGTAGTTTTTACTTTAACTTCTTTGGCATAGTCAGTGACCTTTTTACAAAACACTGGCGCATTTCAGCCCACTGGCCCCCCGGCCATATCAAGTTGCTCTCATTTTGACATATTAGAGTATGCCATCTCCTGTTGTTATAAGGCATCCATGTTTGTATTTCTTTGTAGTTTTAGTCTATTTGCTTGTGGGTTTTTCCCTGTTTTTCAGTTTTTTCTATCGGAGGAGTGTTTTTGATGGAAAGTTCCATTACATGTGGAGAATTCCTATTGGTGGAATTCAACTATAAAGACACCTTGATCTCATCTAATCTGTTTGACACCCTGACGAAGGCCAGTGGGCTGAAACACGTCAGTGTTACGAGGTCACTATGACTATGCCAAAGAAATAAAAGTATTTTAGTTATTTTTAAAGGAGAGTGCCTTTGAGTTTTTTGTGCAATTCAATCTACTCTACCCTATCCAAATAGCACCTCACACAAGAACAGAGGAATTCAAGAAGCACTACAGAAACAATTTTTGAAGTAGTATTTGGTAGCAAATCTAGAATGACAATAAAAAACACAGAGAACTGGAAGTTTTGGCCATTTAAAAAAAATCAAATCAAATCAAATTTTATTTGTGAAGCGCTCTTTATGCCAAGGCAACACAAAGAGCTTTACATATTAAAAACAATTTATACATAATAGAGAATTTTAAAAGCCTTAACACACCAAATATAACAGCAATTTAAAAACACACAACTCATTACAATTTCTTTCATACTCAGTCACTCACACACACAAAGCACATGTACATTACCCCCACGTGCCCCCACCTCATTCTTCAAAAACATAAACACCAATCCAAAGTGATTGTCTCTATTAACTGAATGAAGGTATAAAAACTATCTGTAAAAGTAAACATCTGGCTTGACGCTGCTATGATGAAACAATATCTTGGGGATCCGTCCATACCAGGAGCCGGCCCACCCAGGACCACAAAGGACACCACCACAGCAACCACCCAAAACAGAGCCGGCCAAGGTCCCCACCCCAGCCATATGGCTGCAGCGCAGGACCCTCAGCCACCCAGACAAGAGCAATCACCGCGGTAACAACCCTGCAGACCGAGCAGCCAAAGGTGTGGAGCGTCCCCGTGAGGAAACCACTGGAGTTAAAAAGTACTAACAAAATCAAATAAACTTAAAAAAAACAGTGATAACAGAGCAACAAGAATAAGATTACAGATAAAGAATTTCATGAAAATGACAAACTAAAATAAAGTAAAATCAAATCAAATGAATAAAACAGTGTACTTGGACAACACAAAACAATAAAAATAGAGAACCACATAAAGATGATGGATTTAAAATAATTAGAGAAGTATATGATTTAATAAGTAAAAAAATTAATCTATAAAGTTGACGATAAAATAAATAAGATCAAAAAGACTAAAACAAAATTAAATAAAGATTTTTTTTAAAAGCTAAAAATGTGTTGAGCCTCTTTTTAAAAACATCAACAGTCCCTGCGGCCCTGAGGCTCTCTGGCAGGCTGTTCCAGTCTAGTTGCACCTGTTAGCTATTTGCAGAAAGCTAACACAACTTCTGAGAATAACTACCTATTTACATGCAGAGCAGACTTGTTGAAATTCATTTAAAGTTTTATTTCCGGCTCCTTTAGTTGTGCTGTGGTTTTAAGTCCTGATCACAGATTTGCCTGTTCTGCTGGTTAATGCCTCACTTTATCTACCAGCATGTTGCCAACTTGTCAGGGTGTTTTTACCCTTCAGCAGGTGGCTTAAAGTGGATTTTGTGATTTTTCACTAAAAACAGGAAAACAAAAGCCAAAAAATGAAAGTTGGGAGTAATGAGACTGACCCAGAAATTCTGTGGGAAAAGCCAAAAGAGTGAGCTGAAAGATCCTTCTCCATTTCCCCTGAGGTCCACAGAGGTATGGGGAAAAATGGAGAGAGGCTTGATTTTTTTTTTTCTAACCTTGTTATCTGAAGTGGATTTTTCTGTCTGCATTACAGAAAGAAAACAGACCAGTCTCTTGGTAAATTGCCAGTCACAAAATTAACTCAGTGACATCCATGAAAGTATATATTTCAAGGTGAGACATAAAAAGCTTCTTTTGTTGTCTGAACAAGTGATTTACTTCTGTGTGGAAAGACTACATTGAGTTTTTAAACAAAAATTAATAAAAGAATAAGTAATGGTTCAGAGCCAAACTTTGCGGTGATAATGAGCGCACCCTCACAACTCCAAATCTGAAAACAAAAGGTGTTATGTAGACAACAGGCCCACTCCCAACCATATCTAAGATCTATTTAGAATGAATGAATGAATGAATTATACCCATTGATCCCCGAGGGGAAATTGCATTGATGCTAGCGTTTGGACCATGGGAGGAAGCTGGACTACTAGGAGAAAGGCAGAAGAACATATAAACTTCCAAATATCAATATTTTGCAACCAAATAACTCAAATCTCATGAGTAGCAAAGTAGAAGTTAAAAAAGAAAACAAGACACAAAGCTGAAAAGCTCTGCAGCGAACCTCAGAGAACCTGCAGTCACGTAGGTCTGTTGGATTTCTTATTGAGAGACAGCCTTCACGTTTCTTCTCAGAAAAAGATTAATCTAATTAGTATTACGAACAATACATTTTTGATAATGGCACATAACCACCCCTCCATATGCTGGTTTAATGATGCATAAAAATTTGGCTCATGTTGCTGTCTTGTGTATTTTTTGTACCCTGCTTTTGTTTCTCCACTAGACTTGACTGTTAGGTAAGCACAAACTCCTCCAAAATAGTCAGAATATGTAATATATTGTAAGTTATATTTCCTGGAGAATTGATGCGAAGGATATGAAATGACCTGTGTCCGTTGTCTGACTCAAAAATCGCTTCCGTAATTGGTTTTGTCTTCAAAAGGCGCTCTCCTCGCTTCATCTTTATGTATAACTTGCAGCTGGCGGCCGATGCTTCCTGCCACTCCATTGTATTCTCAGGTGAGCGAATGAGTTATTAAGTCTGGTAAACATGCAGTAGCTCCACCTGGAGAAGGGAGATTTTAAAAATGATGGATAACAGAGGAGATTAAAAACAAACACACCTTGATGGAGGAGAATCTGAAACTTGCAAAGCAAGGCTTGAATGCTCAGAAACGTTTGTTCCATTTATGGAAAGCTTTCAAGGCTCAGCACCTCTGAAAATTCACTGATTATGCAATATCCTAAAATATCAGTGATTTCCAGACGTAGATTTCAGGCACTTCTTCAGTCCGAATCTGCTCCTACAGGTAGAAGAAAGCTGCAACAAAGCAGTAAGATGGCACTGACTGCTTTTGATCATGACACCTGCTAAATAAATAATGCACATGATCCACATTAATTATTACTCCTGTCCCCCACCCTTATAAAAAAAAAAGAAAGAAACTCGTTGTAAAACGTCATGAGATGCAGACATCCAGCAGCCAACCTTGCATGTCCGCTGCGACAATGTGCCAAGGACAAAAACCCATCTGCCAGAACCATCAGAGCCCAACGCTGCAAACTTCTTTCACTTGTCAATTGAAACTATTTTTCACTCCTGACATCTGTGTTGGCTTTCCATCTTGTCCGCAAATTGAATCTCAGGTCCTCCTCCCTCCTGGTTTTTTTCTCAGAAAAAAAAATGGAAGACACACGTTGAATGAACAAAAAAGACTAAAAAAAACCCACAGCACCTAAAGATGAATTCCTTGTCCTGTAGCGCAGCAAATTGTATTTTTCCCCCCTTCCCAGCTAGGGGGATATGAAATGAAATGAAATGAAATGAAAAAAAAAATACTTTATTTATATGTGATATATCACCTTTAATTAATAAACATGAAGCAGAGCAATTGCTTTCTGACATCTGGATAACATTTTGAAAAAGGATTCCTTCATTAGCATTTTAAAATGCACATGGAGGTAAATATATCTCCACACTAGAGGAAAAGAATCCCATTTCTGAGTGTGCAAGGAGGCTGCCCATCTTTGTATGTACTCTGAATTATAGATTTCATTCACACCTACAAGAACTATATATCAAAACTAGACATGCTGACAGTTCTCGGTGTCTGGCTCAGCTGTGCCTCCAGTCATACCTTTACTTCAACACACCAGAGGTAAAAGTCAAAGACATTTGGAGATGCACATTGGTGCTCTCTGTTTGTGAAACCAATTTCAGGAGCAAATGGGGAAACTTAAACTACACATTTGATCAGATGTGGTGGGGGTTTGGAGGCAGACCACAACAGTGAAATGTCCCCTTTGGGTCCTAAGGAGAGAGCTGGGAGTGTTGGGAAATGCTGGGGTAGTTCACAGCTGCAGCATAAAGACAGAAGGCAAAAAAAGGAGGTCCCTCTTCGTGGATGTGTAAACCAGGGCAATGCAAATGACTTTATTTCTCCAGGGAATGTAACTCGTGCATTCAGCTGACTGGTGAACCAATGAAGATGCTATTAATGAAAAGAGGGGGATGCCATCACACAGTGGGTTAAAATCACTCTCTGACTTGTGTTTTCTGTGAGGTGCACAGTGAAGCAACCTTTATGGTTTTAATACTGTTGTAAAATTACAATCACAAATTGATTGAGATCATGTAATACATTTTTGAAAAATAATAATAATAATGGGATTTTGAAATTGCAGGCAAGATATTTCATGTTTTGTTTTGTCAATGTTGTTTTATTTTTTAATACACATTTTTTCTTACATTTAAGGCATGCAACACCTGGATAAAAAAATGGGATGGGACAATTTAGGGCAAGGAATGAGTTGAAAATAAATATCAATATTTCAAACAGGTTATCCATGAAATGCTGAGTCTCTGGAAAACAAAAATGGGCAGAGGATCTCCAGGTGGACAACAAATATGTGTGAAAGTCATTAAGCTCTTTGAATTAATGTTCCTAACAGAAAGAATTGAAGAGGTTTGCATATTTCTGCCTCTACAGTGCAGAATATCATCAAACCATCAAAGCAATCGGGAGGACTTTCATCGTCTGGGGGGTAAGGGCAGATGCCTAGATTGGATGTCCATGATCTACCACAGATGGCCATGCATCAATAACGGATACAATAACTTGGCCAAGGGATTACTCTGGTGAGACTTCATCAAATATTACAATATGGTGTTGTCTTACATTTAATTTGTCCAGAGGTGGCATTAACTTCTCTGGGATGGACCAATATAAAGTAAAACTTACACATTTGGTCCGACAAATCAATTTTCAGGATGTCTTTTGGAATAAATCAATCCCATGTTCTCCAGACCAAATATATATAAAAAGACCATCCATAATCTCTAATGGTATCAGGTTGCATCATTCAAACTTCTTTTAATGCTTTCAGACAGACACCGCTTTGGTTCTGGTTCTGCTCTGGAGTCTCAGAACCTTGGTGCTTTCTGGTGAAACAGCCCATGTTCACACTAGTTTAACCAGAACCAATGTGGGAGGACTTTACTCAGTAGAAATAAACATAGACGGATCAGAAATATGGTCATGAAAGTTGATGGTTAAGTCATCAGGCTCCATTATAACCTACAGTTTCCTAAAATAAAATCATATACAGACGACTGAGAGAATTCTGGAAGTTTAGGATGTCAACATGAGCTTATATACTAGCCTTCTGAAATTTAACTTGGTTGCCAGGCAACATGACAAACCATGTTTATGTAAAATGAATGATTCCAGTGTTTGATTAACCTCAGTCAGTCTATCTGAAATTTCTTTTAAACGGGTGGCCTGCTGTCAACCTAATGTCTTCATTTGTGGAAGACCCAGGGGTGGGATACGGTGCTGAGTCGAGGTCTTCTTCAGTTGTGTTGCTGCGGTGCCCCTTTGACCTGGTTTGCTGGTCGATGACTCATCACGTTGTCCAGCAGCTTAACAGATGTAACACAAAATGCAGCTCCACTTTTGCCTAAGTCTTTTACTGTCACAGTATTCCTTCTTTACCTTCTAAGACTTATTGATTATTTGGTCTGGTAGTCAGTTTTGGTTTGGGTTTTTTTTGTTGTTGTTGTTATTTTTATGTTATTGGAACATAAGTAAGACAACAGTCTGGCATTTGGGTGCACCCAGCCTTTGCTCACAGATGACGTCACTGTTTGAACCACTATTTTTTGTTTCCAGTTTGGTCACAATGTGCTGGTCGGTTAAAAATTAAGGGTTGGGAACCTGCACCAGCAGAGAGCCCTACTGGTGTGAAAGGGCTGCCTGGTGGTAGCATTAGTGTAGAAAAGTACACTTGCAATTTCAGACCAACACATGCTACTTTCAAGAAAATAGCTTTCCCAGGAGCATCGAGGCATTTTTCAAAACAACATTGCAAAACCACTATGTGCACACACTACAAACACATGACTGCCTAAGAAGAGGGTGTGGGTTCTGAACTGGCCTGCCTGCAGTTCTGACCTGTCCCTGTAAAGAATGCAGGGAGGATTTTAAAGCTGACAGCAACAATGCTCTGCTACACATTTAAAACAGTGTGACCTGTAGGAAGAATGAAGATTTAAAGTTTTACTTAACTTACTTTTTCAAAAATGGTGCTGCTGGTCTGAAAAAAGGAATATTTATCAATAAATAAAATGAACTTATTTAAGATAAAACATGAAATATTCAGCGTTAAGAAATGAAAAGTAAGCTCCATTTTTCTTTTTCAAATTCACATATTGCTCCAACTTTTTTTAATTTGCATAAAAATTGCGTAAATAGTTTCTCTTCAATGAACAGTGCATGTCCTGTTGACTCACAAGGCAAACAAGAGCTCAGAGAGAAAAATACCCACCCACTTCTACATCTCTCTGAGACTGTCATTCCAAACCAAAGACTATTTTCTTGCTGCCAGTCATGCAGGGATACTGCTTCAAGGCCTTCCAAGGTTGAAAGCAAAAGATGTTGAAGATATAAAGGGCCTCTCTCTTGCTTCTCTGTCACTTTGACAGTGTGCATAACCTTGCAATCTCCCCTATTTCACTATTATAAACGGACATATCAGCAATGGACGTGGGAAGCATGCAACATTGAATTTGTCTCACACTTTGAGAAAAAAGGTCTGTGATGTGCACAGATCTGGATCTTTATAAGTGACAATGACATCACGCTAAGTAATGAAATGGCTGGAAAGAAGAGGCAGGTCAGGTTGGGGGGGTGGAGTGACTACTATTCATGTCACGGTTGTGTAAAAGGTTCCTCGACGTGTAAATGTGTGTAAGGATTTAGCGAACAAGCCCTGAAGCTGCACGTTTCCTCTTAGCGACGCTGCCACAGAACTTTTCCGTATACAGAACATTGTGTTTAACAGATTTTGGAGCGTAATTATTCTCACAAGCTTCGAACAGAAAGAAACAATCACGAGAAGATGTGGGTCCCGTATGACAATCTTGTAAATGCAGATTATTAATTCATTAGTGTGATGAAGAGGCTGCCTATGCCGCTGTGTCGAAATGCATAATTAATCAGCTGCATTTAAGCACTGGAGGATATTGCAACTAATGAGACAAAGAGAATTGTATTAAAATGTAATGGTGAGGAAGGAAAGAAGAAGAGCAAGGTGAACATCGCACCTGCAGAGAGCTTCCGATTGTTTTTGAGGAAGTCTCATAGCTGCAGTTTGTCAGCCGAGGTCTGGTTTCATAGGCGTCTCTGCAGTGAAAAAGAGAGTCAAGTAGTGTGACAAGGATTACAGGGTTCAGGGGGATTACTTTTCACACTTTATGACCTGAATAAATATGGTGGTACACAGAAATCCAGTTCACAGTAAAGAATAAGAATAGAGATCCCTTCTCCTGGGGGTACCATTAAAGTAATGAATGTGTAACAGACAGAAAAAGAAAGAATTGATTTTTACTGTGATATGCTAAAACTATTTTTGGGGGCAGGTCAGATCAATGTCATTCTGAGAAAAATCAATAGCTTTGGTCAGCGTTCTCACATAATATATTTTGTTATTGATCTGCTGCATCATTTCTGAGACATAAAAATGTAGAACTTTGGGTTATTTCAGAGGGTAATAATGTCAGATTTATGCTTTGTCGAAAGGATCAAATGGCCAGATTAAAGCGCAGAGTTGCCGCAGCTTTGCCACGAGTAACTAAGGATGGATAAGCCTTTTTCTTCTGTCGTCATGGTTCCAATTTCACATATTCAGGTTTCCCCTGAGACCCAACAGGCAGGGATGAGATGCCGCTGTGGGGAAACTTGTATAAACCCTCTGTGAGCTTGTGAGCTTCTCCATCCCATCTACACCTCGAACCAAACTACAGATGTGGGGAATTAAGAGATAAACAGAGTAGAAATAATCCAATTAGCTCTAATGGGCATGCCTTTAATCAAAGTGTCTGAGGAGGAAGTGGCTCGAATCCTCCCAAAGCCTGCTCTAATTACTGTAGCGCTGTAGCTATGTTTACAGGAAGACACTTCCAAGGTGAGTTAAATAAGAAAAAAGTAAGGAAAGAACATTTTTAAAGAGCTAGAAAGCAGGTAAGAAAAAATAAACTGATGTGTTCATATCTTTTTATTTGGGTATATCCGCTTTGTATAGTCAGAGAAATCATTTCAGTCGAGTTGATGTCGTTGGGCTACAATCTCAAGTCAAAGTATAACAAAACAAAATCCATTTTTAGAGATATATGTGACATTTACCTCCTTATTAGGGCCACGTGTTCAATTGCATATTAACACAAATAGCTAGTCAACCAATCGCATGGCAGCAACTCAATTCATTTAGTCAAGTAGACATGGTGAAGATGACTTGATGAAGTTCAAACTGAGCATCAGAATGAGGAAGAAATGGGATCTAAGTAACTTTAAACATGGCATGGTTGTTGTTCTGAGTATTTGAGAAACTGCTGATCTACCAGGATTTTCACACACAACCATCTCTATAGTTTACAAAGAATGGTCTGAAGAAGAGAAAATATCCAGTGAGCAGCAGTTGTCTGGACCAAAATGCCTTCTTGTTGTCAGAGGTGAATGGGCAGACTGCTTGGAAATGATAGAAAGGCAACAGGAACTCAAAAAAGCACTGGTTTCAACCAAGATATGCAGAATAGCATCTCTGAACACTCAACACGTCCAACCTTGAAGCAGATGGGCTACAGCAGCAGAAGACCATACCAGGTACCCCTCCTGTCAGCTAAGAACAGGAAACTTAGGCTACAATTCACACAGACTCACCGACACTGAACAATGGAAGATTGAAAAATGTTGCCTATACTTCCAGCTAGATTATGCACCATGTCACAAAGCTCAGATCATCTCCAACATGACAATGAGTTCACTTTACTCCAATGGTCTCCACAGTCACCACATCTCTATCTAATATTCCACCTTTGGGATGTGGTGGAATGGGAGATTCTCATCATGGATGTGCAGCAACTGTGTGATGCTATCATGT
>JBBBVU010000018.1:4939510-4963185 GCA_037177055.1 Atherinosoma microstoma
GATACCGATTATCATAAAATTGCCAAATATCGGCCGATATTATCGGCCAGGCCGATAATTGGTCGATCCCTAATATGCATTTACTGTAAACACGTCAACTTCTTTATTAAGTTTAGTTTTAGATAAAGTGGAACAGCAATGTGCAACAATAAAGCACTTAAATAAACATTAACTCATTCATATGTTCTCTAAATGAAAATGAACATAAACTACACAGACTATCAATTATAATAAAAAATATCTAAAAAATCTATAAATAATGAGATAAATGGACAGGTGTTCATCTGCTTTGCCTTTACCTGTTGACTATTTATCTGTAGGTGTAGCAGTGGTGGAAGAATGATACATTCTCCCTAATAGGCAGTGACCCTCTGATTACCTGATCAGTCCTTTCTGAGTCTGAGAGGAAACATGGTCACTCAGCTGGGTAAACATGGTCACTCAGCTGGGTAAACTGGTCACTCAGCTGGGTAAACTGGTCACTCAGCTGGGTTAACCAGTGGAGCTGCTGATCCATAGTCTGACGTTTAAAGTTGCTCAGGATGTAGATGTGACATCAACCTCAGTGACCCCCAAAGAAAAACCTTTAGAGAAATAAAATTTACATTTTTGGACTAAATCGTTAATCTCAGAATTTCCTGTAGTGCCCTGAGGAACCACAAAGTGTGTTTTGTTGTTAACTCAGTGGGTACATCAGCAGGGATGAGGGGGAGAGGCAGCACTCTGCAGAGGATGGAGATAAATCTAAGATGAGAAAAAAAAAAAAAAAAAAGCCCTGCATGTTAGGTGTCATACTGGAAAAATTTAAGCTTTTACCCCAGTGTGTTTTTCCTTGTAATAAGAAAAATAAATCTGCCAGTGGAAGACCTGAAAACCGCTTGAGAACCTTATAAATGATATGTACTAGTCTAAACACAAGTCCCTGGTCATATGTTTGCATCTTATAGTTGATCTTTGTCAGATAAATATACATTAAAGGTATACAGTGACAGTCTTTTCCTCACTTGATGCTTTATCCTGGGCTAAGTCTGAGAAGGTGGACTATCCCTGGACTGAATCACTGCCTCCATGAATCTCCATGAAATGACTTCAACAGTTACAGAGCTCCGCAGGGAGTTTCATACAACTTATGAGTATGTTAATGAAAAAAACACAATTAGCGTAAACAATATATCTCGGTCTATAAATCATTCATGGAAACAAATATAAAGCTAGCTTTAATTAAAACATTTTTTTTTAAATGGGTGACACAGAGTAGAAAAAAATCACCTTATTCCAAGTTAAGGCTTAGTATAACATGAACACAAAAATCTTAGCTTTAATAGTAAGCTAACTAACCTAGCATAAGAGAGAAAATCCTGTAGTTATTAACTAGCTAACTAATTAGCTCTAACGGGCTATACTTCACCAGTTGGATCAAAATGTCAAAGATATTCAAGGGCTTTTTTTAACTTGAGGAAATTTCCCCACATGTTGCCCTTTTTTCTCCCATTTCTCCTTTTCCCTCTTCTTCTCTAATCCTGAAGGATAAGTCTTTTTTGCGACATTGTTTTGTTTCCTCCACCTCTTCTTTAAAGACTAGCTTCATACCTAGCTGCACACATTAGCAGTAGAGTGGGTGGAGAGCCACCAGCAGCTAGGTTTACAGAATACAGTTTTTATATAATAATATACATTTGATCATATATTATCAAATACTTGTTTGAATAATCACTCACACATGTAAAAATATTAATAATAGAAAATGATAAATACATTTTTAAAAGGATTTTTTTTTTTAAATGAACTGCTCTTGGGGTGGTGACGGGGGCCCTAAGCAGTCATTTAGTTCACTTATGCCTTGGGGCGGCTCTGAATGTGAGCAGGTTTCCTTGTGGCTAAATTGTTATGGTGCATACCAGATACCGGCAAACACGTCCTACCCTATTTACTCATTGTTCTATTTTCTTCTATGCAACATTTACATGCTTAAAAGTTGAACCAAAGTTGAATATTGGATGTAATCAGTTGAAAATGTCATCTTTAATCTCTTTATCTGGTGAAACAGCTGAATTCAGTATTCAAAAATCCATCTTGCTCAGCTTCCACATTTCTATTTTAAAGCTTCTGTTTACTGACCAGCTCTATAAGTAGTTTTGTTGGGTGGAGTTTTGCTCATGATGGACAATGGCTTCGTGCAATCACTTGTTTATTGTTTCATTATTTGAAAGTGCCATTTTTCCAAACGATTTCTATGCTTAATTTCTTAAGTTATTCACATGTTTTTGAGCCCCTGCAGAGATTTCCACTCACGAGTTGTTTCTGTTGTTAATACAGTGCTGCCTGAAGGTTTGAAAATTACTGCTGTTCCTGTTTTTGTGGTCAATTACATTCAGAAATCCCCAGTATCAGTAAAATGTGCAGTAGGTAGTTTTTTTTTCATATGTAGAGGCACATGGGTCAAAATTGTGAGATGGACTTCGGAAAGTGTTCAATACAAGTCTGGAATTGGTATTCTCTTGCAGTCATGTTGTTAGCTGAGTGCCTCTCTTGCATGAACTGATAAAATCCACCATCCGTCCTCCTTATTTATGACCAAATTAAACGTGTGTACTGTGTACTTTGTCATGCTGTTAGACATTGCATGTGAACAATGATACATCATGTAAGCTGTGGCTCTGTATAGATGAAGGGAAAATTGGAATGGAAAATGAAATAATGCTACTAGCGCTGGGTGGCATACCAGTTCTTATCAAACCAGTTTTATTTTTGTTATGATATGAATTTAATCCTATAAGGCAGTTTACACAGCATAAATAATGTTAGGAACGTGGCACAGTGGGTGGCTCTTTGACCCCCTCTGTCTCTGATCCCCTTTCCTGTCCAGCCACTAAAATAATGATATCTTTTAAGAAAAATATATTTTCCTCTTGAACTATAGAAATTTTATACATCCACATAATTAGTCACCCACCCCCCCACCCCCTCCCCCTGGAAAAACATGAGGTTACAGAGTAAAACACAGAATTTAGGGGGGGGGAAACAGAAAATATGAAATTTGGGATAAAATAAAACAAAAACTGGAAAAAAAAAATCTAATGGAGTTCACGAGGCCCTACATTTAGTTAAATGCTGCATAAGCTGTGCAGACCTCTCAACATTTACTTTGGCGTATGGAAATGAACGGTGGTTTTGGTCGTTTGTCTGTCTGTTTACATATTTCTAAAACATAAATCAGATATTACAATCAAACATTTAGTCAATTCTTCAGTAGTCTTTTCACCAAATACTTTTATACTCTTATTTGAGTAGTCTTTTGGAGAACTACTTTTTACTTCAACTTGAGTAATATTATTTTGAAGTAGTGCTGCACTTACGTTAGTACAGTTTTTGGCTACTCTACCCACCTACCAAGTTCTTGTGGACCAATGTTGCCATTATGTGCTGTCATGAGATTGGAAGCATTAACAAAATGTTTTGGTAAGTAACTACTAGAGAGGTTCCAATCCCATTTTTCTGTTCGATACTGATTCTGATACGTGGGGTTTAGGTGTCTGCCAATACCGAGTACCAATCTGACACCTGTATTATTTTATTAAGAGGTTTATTAGATTCATAATTTAAATTAATTATATTTATTATAGACTTTGATGTATAATATTGTTGTTACTGTTATTCAATGGCCTAACATAGCTATAAAACATGAATCAAAACACTTTTTTAATTATTCGTATTTAAAAGATATTTTGGAATTGGAATTACAGTGAACATTTTCCCCGACAGACAGGGGCTGCTCCTCCATATAAATAAATTATAAAACTTTGTCTGTTATTTTGATGGCTTTCTGGCTTTCTTTTGCAAATGTTGGGCTTTTAAAAAAAAAAAAGCTTTTACCAATGTTTGTTGTTGCAGTTCATTGTGCTTTTTCCATTAATCTTTTAAAACTGGATGCTGGCAGAAAATGACATTCTTTGAAATACTGTAACTCTTCGATGTTTATGCCACTGATACTTGATTCGGTTCTACGAGGGCCGGATTCCAGCAGGTTTTCTATGTATTCCTGATTCAACACACCTGCATCAAATTAAATGGTACGGTAATACGGTAGAAGCACCGCTGCTACGAACGCTAATGCTAAATGTTAGCACAAGAGAGACCCACGTGCAGCTGCTTCTACGCCTACCAACTCAAAACACTCGTCACGCAAGATTGCATAACTGCCTGTGTCTGTGTGACGGTGTTGGTGGGGGTGAGCAGGAAAAAAAGAATTATGATTCCTCTTTCTATGGTACTGGATGGTGTTTAGAAAGAAAAATACTCACACATCCCCTTACTTTTGGCAGGATCAATAAATATTTCCGATGCTAATATCGGTATCGGCCCAACTCTACATGTAGTAACTACCTGTTAGTGTCCAGTTGTGGGGTGTTTTAGTTTGTAGCCTGTTCTCTTCTAGTGAGGTTAGTCTTGGTTCTTTGTTTTTAGTCTCATGTTCTGATTTAGTTAATATTCTAGTAGTCTTGCTTCCTGTTTTGTTTAGCAGAGCTTATGTTCTTGTATATTTAATCACGTTTTCATCTTGTCCTTGTTTCACACCAGGGTCCCTGTTACTAATTGCCACACCTGTACCTTGTTTGCTGTGATCTTCCTCTGTGTATACATTGCAATGAGAATATCTGATTTCTTTGTGGGGTTTTTTTTTTTTTTGCAGTGCCAGTGTATCTGTGACGATACTGTGGAAGATATAATTCATTTTTCAAAGCTGTTCTCACATTCTGTCCTTTAAAGTGGATCAAATGAGGTGATTCTTTCTACCCGTGTGTATAAACAATACTGAGTCTCTCTTTTGAGATAGACATGTTGGTACTCAGCTTGAGAGATTGACCTCCTGGCCAGACATAAAATGCAACAATCATTTGATGCTCCAGATCTCCTTATTTAGCAGAATTCTTACCACAATATACGTCAGGTTTTTTCTCTGTACAGCACGAGATCCTAGTCATCGTCTCCAGCAATGAATTTCTCTATAGTTCTTTTTCCTGTCAGCCTTTGTGTATGGATTTTTGTCATTCCCAGTTTCTACTGTGCTTTTTGTTACTCCCAAAAAGGTGTTTGAAATTTATCAGAAAGCCGAAACTTGTTCCAAGAAATAGTTTTCCCATATTTGTAGTCTAGAATATTGTTATTTTGTACAATAATGACGTCACACTACTACGGGCTGAAAGTTATGATGAAATGACAGATGATAACCATCACAAGCCTAATAATGTTATTCCTAATGAAACTGATTTAAACACTAAAGTTACAATTTTCAAAACCTTTTCTTTGATTTCCATTTAATATTTACAGTCATACTTAAATTTATTCATACCCTTCCATTAAAGAACGAAAAAAAACTGTTGTAACTGAAATAAGCTGAAATTGACAAAAGTAATAAAACATAAAAAAAATTCATGACATTGTTTTTGAATTGTGGTTCAACAGAAATATTTTTTAAAAAAACAAGTAAAAACTATAATAAACTAATATACGTTATGTCACTCATAAGCTAATATTTTGTTGAACAATCCTTTGAGGCAATCACTGCAATCAGGTGTTTTCTGTAACTTTCAATCAGACTTCTGCACCTGTTGGCAGGTATTTTGGCCCACTGCCCATCAGCACAGTGCTCTCATTGGTCCAAGACCGTTTTGTTTGTTTGGTTTTTTTATTATTATTATTTCTTTAATGGAAGAGTATGAATAATTTTGAGTACCACTGTATGTTGAATGAATCATATATTAATGAACAAAAACCGAAGAGTGTGTGCTACAGGGTTAATCTTCTCGAAGCTTCTACTGCAGACACACTGCTGCATAAACACTCTGCCAGGTTTTTGAACTAAGAGTTTTAATACCTTCATACTGTCCAAACACAGAATTGGATTAGTGGAAATCTGTGAGATTGATGCAATTTCTAATCCACTGACTTCATTTTCTAATGGGTTAATTCTATCCATCCAAAATTCTGAGAAGCAATCATATAATATGATTACCAGAACATATTTCTGTGTATTCAATGACTGAAAGAAATCTAATTGTGGCTGTAATGGCATGTTTAAGATAATCAGATAAAGAAAGGAGTCTTTATCCATTTAACATTGATTGAGTATATGTAAATTCACTCTCATTTTGCTGTCCAGGCTCATTCATTGTCCAAAGTTCTTCCTCCTATTCAGACCTCTGATCAGTTATTTTTCTGTATAAGCTCTGGGTGATGTAAGGGGATACCCCTGGGATAACTTTCCATAAAGCTGCAGATGGTGCATTTCCAGGAGCCTCTTCCTATTATCAAAGTATTGTCATTAACCTTCTTAATTCTTTACATTACATTCTTTACATTTCATTCATCATCAAAAAGAAAGATAGAATCAGGTGTCATTAGTATAAACTGATCCAGTTATGTCTCACACCATTTAAGACAATCCAGTGGCCGACTTCTTATATTGGACCTGAAGACAGCCTTGTTGACATGTTTGAGAAGGTGACCTCTTTCTCGAATATTTGCTGTGACATTTTTAGAAAACTCAAAGAGAGGGAGTTTACAAAAGCATGATGCAAGCAGCAGCCAGCTCTTCTCACAGCTCCACCTGAATCCTCAAATGAGTGGCTTTTCATTCACATGACATTACATATCTCTGCACTTAAAAAGCAGAATATTAGATGTTTGTCATTATCTTTAAATATGCCCGGTGTATCTGCTGTTGCCTGCTTAAGAACTGGTTAATAGATGCTCAGAAAGCTATTACTTGTACATTTTCCAAGAGACAATTCCTGGAGGCAGCTCATGTGGTTTAAACATTGTGTCTATTATTTAGGATTTTTTTTGTGCCTTTTTGTGACTTGTCTGTGGTTTCTGCAGAGATTATAAAGTGCATTGTAACAAATATGTGAAACTTTCCTTACAACTTAAAATCAACACTGTCTGTAGATGATGCTGCATTAGATTTTCTCCTGTTTTACTGGTTTATGACAAATTTAAGAAGTTTAGGTTTGAAAGAAAGTCATAAAAAATACACATCTATAAAGCAGTAAACTATAGAGGAAAAAACTGTAGAATACAGATTAAAATTCTTAAATAGTTTTTAAGTTCTTTACCATTCAGAGATGGGAATCTGTACCTTGGTTGTATCCAGTGGTTATTTGAGTTTTCTATCATCTCCAACCAGTCTGCCCTTTCTCCCATGACCACAGTTTGACCTTCAGTAAGTCATCTTGACCTTATCTGTATGCCAGAATGCTTTAAGTTGCTGCCACGTGATTGGCTGATTAGCTATTTGTTTTAAAAGTGTACCTAACGATGAGTTTACTTTTTTCTGGTAAATATAATACCAACCATTTGTATCCACCATCCATGTCTATGGCCTAATCAAAGTGAACTTTCCTAATTTCTGTTACAAAATATCTGACGGAGAAGTTGTCTCCATGTATTTTTTGCCAAGCATCTGTTGGCTTCATATAAAATGCATGTGTTGATGGCAAAGCAAATAAGGTTGGTAAAGAGAAGTGAGATCAATTTTTGCTTCGGCGAGAACCTGTAAAATGAACTTTAAGAATGAGTCTACTAGAAATAAAAGTGGCAGCAGGAATTTGTTTCATGTTTGCAGGACTATATTTTTTGCTGCAGAGATCATTTTAGCAGAGAAAATAATGTGAAGAGGTTGAAGAATTGAAGAAACACAACAGAGTGTCTGTTGGGTTACTTGGATTTCTAGTGAAGACTTTTTGACAGTAACAGTAAAAGCTTAGTTATTTGGGTTGCCCCCTTCATCAGTGCAGGAATACTGAAGTTATTCAGACTCCGAGCTCTTAACGAAGGTTTTTTATGATGGAGACTGCAAAAAGTTGATGTTTTGATTATATTTTGATCACTTCCAGCTGCCAGCTTCTGATTAATAAATAACAGAAACTGATAAATGCACCCAGGTTTTCTTGGTTTTAAGATATCATCATTAAAACTGTAGTAATGAATATTTTTAAGGTGCTTTATCAATACATTTTATTAATTCATTACTCTATTTTATTTCAAAGGGAAATATTGCACTTGTTGCTTCATTTTATCTGTCAGATGTACTGTATTGTAATGTTTTAAAATATGATTATGATTAATTAAAGAATGTACAAAAGTTCTATTAATTACCATTATTACAATCGAGTTCCAAAAGGATCTAATTCGGTTGTCCAAACAACCCAAAGGTTTTCAGTTTGTGGTTGTGTTTGAACAAGGAAACCAGAACATGTTCACATATCAGAATGTTTGCTAAGAAAAATTGTTCAAAGATTAAAAAAATAATAACAATGGACATTAATGATTTTTTTAATTAATGAATTTATAAATTTAAATTCAATTAACCAAATGTAATGTATTAACTAAAACTGCACACACGAATTTTTACAGTGGTTAAAAGTAGTTTTATCACAACTAACTATAATATTAACAGTGCACCAGTAGTCCAGCATAAAGTCCTAAAGCATCAATGAAATATGTTACGTGACTCCAGGGATTTGCGGTAGACATTGTTGGAATCTTTTGGGGGGTTTTATAAACTATAAAAACTGAAGGGTAATCAAATAAGATCACATTTTCTCAGATAAAGAGCTCGAAGGCTGTTCTTATTTTCTGATTTATATTCATGTCAGAAAGATTAGATAAAGTCTTAATCATGTTTTGGTGTATTTTTGTTCTCTGACTGCTGCTTTATGTGAGCGAACTGATGGTGTTTTTTCCTCTGACGTAACATCATTTTAGCTATAAGCTACAACTCATTGAATGTTTAATTAGCATGATATTATTCCAAAAATCATGCATGAAAATACTAAGATTAAGATTGCTCCAATATGAAATTCATCATTTTATTCCTGAACTCAATCAAATATTTAAATGATAATCTACACTTTTAACAAAAATAGAGTGTGCCATATAAATGTGCCTCCTTTCGACAACGTTTGTCTAAACAACAGTTGTGATTTTAACATTCAAACAAATTATCTGTTTTATATCAATATTTTGTTCCAGAAGTTCAGTCATCGCCACCCACCGCCCATGTTTTTGCACCCGTTATCAAGTTTGCGCGTGTTTTAAGAGGCGCAAACCTTTGATAAATCAGGTCCTGATTTGTTCAACGCCACATTAGCTGTGTTTACATGGAGCACTTTTGATCCGATCGAATGTCCAATCAGAATATAAATGTGTCATATAAACACCTCAGCTGATCCGATTTCCGATCCGATCTTATCCACGTGCTTGATCCACGTGGGGATTACGTGACGAAATATGTTTCAGGGAAGACTTGAACAATGGCGGCAGCAAAACAGAACATGACTGTGGCGGACAAAACTGAAAGAGTTTCAGGATTATTTAGCTTTTTAACGGTAGAAAGTTTCAAAATAAAAAAAGAAAACCCCCATTTTCCCAAACGAGTAGCACTGCGCATGTCCATAAAGGGTTAGAATGTATTGAATCTGTCAATCACATAACCACACAACGGATCGGATCGGATCATTTTATCCAGCGTCCATATAAACGTGTTGGCTGGAATCTCTTATCAGATTGATTTAAAATCAGATTGATTAAATATTTGTCCATGTAAACGTAGTTATTGACATCTACGCTGTCCAGCAGCGTCCCAAGGATGAGAAACTTCTTAGGGGCCAGTCACTGAGAAAATCTCCCAAAGATCAGCAGTGGTTCTTTCAAATGTTCACATAATGTAAAAGAAGACTCAAAGAATACATTTCTACTTGATGACACTGAAGAAGGATACAGGAGGAACTTTCTCCTAATTGGAGTCTCTAACCAAATATCATATAACTATGATTTTGTTTTTGGATATCGGTATTTTCCTTATCACATTAAAATAAAACATTTTGTTTATTAGAAAAAGCTCATTTAAATAAGTTTACATCTTTTCTCTTTGAGTCAGGTCTTCACTTACAAATAGTTACTGTATTGAAATTTGATTTCAATTTGAATTGATGGTGTTGGATCACTGATCTATTGATGTGTCCATGTAGATCAATGTGTTGTTACACTCGTAATTTGTGCTAGTATATCACCCAATAGACTTCATAAAAGAAGATAATGTTCATTAGTCCCAAACTGATTGGTACAACAGATTCCACCTCATTCTGGCCCCAGAAGCGCCACCATGCCAGGGTTGAAATGAACCAGAAGGCTCAGAGTCCATCCAACACTCCACATGGCGGCACTCATCCTGACTGCTCTAGTCGGGGGGGCTATTGGAGGGCAAGCTCATATTATTAACAACCTGCTGAGGTCTGATAACACAGTGGCAATAGATTAAACCAGGCAGAGCTGGCTGTTCTTCCTGAAGGAGGTTCAGCTTATTTAATGCAGTCTGTCTTAATCCCACACAGTGTAACTGAAAAGCCTGCCAAAAAAGTCCATCTGTTCCTGCACATAGGTGTCTCCAAAGTATAGAGTTCGCAAAGTTTTAAAAAGTTTTGGGTCCTATGATGAAATAGTTTGAAAATTATTAATATTGAGGTAAATACTACGACAATGCACCATCAAACTAAACTAAAACTAACCACTGAACGTTTTTCATTAGCTTATTTTCAAGAAGCTCTGTCACACTAATGGAAAATATTTCGTCCTACAATGTCCTCTCTTTCCCTCTCCCCTCCTCCTCAGATTATATGTCACATTTCCATAACAGAAATGAGGAAACGACTTGACTCAAAGTTTTAGAGAACAGCATGCAAAGTACCACATGTGCTTTGCCATTTTCATTCCTGGCTGAATACATGTTGTGAATATCTACAGTAGCACTGCACATTCACAGATAACAGGAGGTTGTTCCATCTCACTGGCAGATCGCAGCATGCGAGGACCACCAGAGTGCTCACTGTGTCCCAAAAATGCCAACACACAGTGTACTTAACCATCATTTGGTGGAAACTGAACAGCGTGCAGCTTCAGTTAAACTCGGCCTCCTGCGCAGCACTGTTGGCTCTGATGTTCCTTGTATTCCTCCAGGAATGTCTGACTTTGATTTGATTCGGTGCATTGTTTTGAATGTTAACTTTAGTAATAAATTGGCCTGTAATCAGCTTTGATCTTGCAGAGGTATTGCTAGTTTTTGTTGGAAAGTTTTCATATCAGTGTGTTACCTTCACAGATTTCTGATTTCTAACCATAGTACTGAGACATATGGCTCACATTTAACTTGGCTTGTTTTTGTCTGGTAACCAGCTCTCATCTGGTTCAGTTTCAGTGGAGGAGCGAGAGGAAGGACACGCTGGTAACATTTTGCATGTTGCAGAGACTCTGCACAATGATGGAGTGTCCTAGCATAATAATGGTGTCGAACTACTTTACATTTCTTTTGATGTTGACACAGAAATTCCTGATGTAGGATCAACAATAAAAACCTTTGTCAACTGGATTAGAAATTAAAGAATCAGTCTATCGAGCTGTTTATAATACATTTAATTCAATGCAGGGCTCCAGGTACCAATGTAATTGAATGTTAAGATTAAAGTCTTAGCTTTAGCTTTACGCTAAAGACTGATACGGAGCCTTTCGTCCATCTTCTGCATCATTTATGTGCATAATTTAGTCAGTTTTCAAAGAGCTTACAGATGAATACCCAGACGCAGCAAATAAAGTAATACCACTGGAAACCACAGGGGCAGTGTTGCACAGTAGAGCTGACATGCGACCAGTGAAAGGAACAAAGAAGAAGGAGAAGCCATGAAGTATTTAAGGTCCTCATAGACCACCGCTGCCTACTGTGCTGTGTCTTTTTATGTCTCTTTCTGAGAATGCATAATATCATAATCTCCTCCACTGTCGCCATATTTAGTGTGTCCTGAAATGGATGTTAGAACTTGGAGGTTAAATCTGAACTCAGCAGTGGATATTTTGCCTAACAACATTACCAACGTAAAGGATGCATGACCGTATTGAGGGCACTGGTGTTTGAAACGGATGTACCTATTTACGTACATAAAGGGAGCATAAATGAGCCTTAATATGAATATCCATTTTCAGTAGAAAATCAAAGTGTTGCACAAATTAAAACTACACTAGAGTAGAAGCCACCAAAGGAGTTCTCCTTCCCAGAGTCAGAGTAAGTGTGACTTGAAAAATGAATCAAAACAAAGACATGAAAGCTACATATAAGGGTGCATTGAAGTGTTGATTCTCTCATAGTTCAGTGACTGAGGGGAGAAATGATTGTGTTCATGAGAGACATGCTCGAAAGGGGTTTGAAAGCAAGAAATATCAATGGTCAAACAAAGAATCTCTGAGATATTGGTATTGATTGACAACGATATGATGTCTGTGAATGTCCTGTGACTGTCATTTGGCTGACTGACCATGACTGGAGTCAAGATTATCTACTTCAACTCGGAGACAGACTGTTGAGCAGTTCATGTACTATACACCTGTCTTCCATACCTGTGAGTGTTCAGTGGGTATTTGTTGACAGTAGGAGTTGAATCATATTATGTTGTTGCAACAGAAACGGTCGGTTTTCTCTCACTCTATTGTATATGTGTTGTGTAGCAGAGGCTTTGTGGTGTGCCAAGCAAAGCGCATCAGAGGTTGAAATTAGCATCTATACACAGAAGTTTTGGAGTGGTGAAGACCTTTGTGCAGGCCTTTGTGCACCAGTACTTGTTGGTGTCCATTGTCATACATTTAAAGATAAAGTGTTGCATCATACAAATGTGTACTTACTTTTTACCTTTCAGATATCCTTGTAGTTTTCAGAACATGTTTAATCTTTTGGCTCTTTTTTTCAATTAAATGCTTTTTGAGACTTGTGTGCATCTCCAGAGCCAGTCTACATGCGGACATCACTATCATAAATGGCATCTGACATACTAATTCACTTAGCTTTTCAGCACAAAGCACATTATGACAAGATAAATACAGAGGCTATTTTCGAAACCATGTACAATAATAGTGGTAGGTAGGCCTACTGATTTTACCAAATTACACTATGAAGTATGCAAATTATTGCAAATCTGCAATACAATGCGAAAAGTACTCAGATGGTGCACTGATGCACCTGTATGCATCGAACCAGTCTATGTTGCATACTGTATGCTATAATACAATATGCAGCCTCCACACTAGAAAATTAATTGGATTGTGGATATTAGGTCAGTTCCAGTATTGGGAGAACTGTATCAAATTGGACCCCTGTCACACTGAAATATGGCTGGGAACTATCAGGATAGTTAGTATTTCATCAGTTGGTGCAACTCTCCTCACTCTTGATGCACCTGAACCAGAGGGGATATTCAACCATTCAACATTTCCTGGGTCTTCAGTTGTGTCTCTCCCCAACTGTTCAAACTTTAAAAACCTCCAGAGGCAGGTGACCTGGAGGGATCCTTATCAGATGCCCGAACCACCTCAACTGACAGCTTTTGATTCAAGGAGCAACTATCTTGGATCCTTAAGTTTCCTACCCTACCCCTACAAGGCTGAACTGTACTACCATCCAAAGGAAGTTCATTTCAGCTGCATGTATCTGCAATCGTATTCTTTCAGTCACAATCCAAATCTCATGGCCATTGGTGAGGGTTGGAGTGAAGATGGACTAGTAAATCGACAGCCTCGCCTTTCAGATCTGCTCCCTCTTCACCACAGCGTATCGGTGCAACATCCTTATTAAAAATAATTGAAATAGCTTTTTTGCCAACTGACCCAACTCAGCAAACACACCCCAGTCTAAATAACCTGTAACTTTAAATCATTATTTACTGACATCTCTTCACACTGGACTATATTGATTTCATATTTTAAAAAATTGCTAAAACCAGGTTACCACAAATACTCTTGGTCCAGCCTTATCCAACCAGCTCAGTCTATCTCTGTATTTACTTTAAATTTTCATAGCAGACACAGTTGTCAGGCAACTATTCTTTCACTCAAATATAATGTTTGTACTTGTTTAAGCATTATTTCCATTTGATTTAATGGGTATTTTCCATCGCACACTGTAACATGGCTTTGCCTGTCTCTCTTAAGACTTAAGACTAAGTAACCTTAATGAATAAAGCACATTTAGATATTTTCTTCCTCATTTTTTCTTTCTGTTGACCAGACATAAGCTGGGTCATACAGTTGTAATATTCACCCCTAAAAAGGTTTTAACCCTATAAAGCCAAAGGTATCATATTTGATAAATCCAGTTTCTCTGACATTTTGCATCACTTTAAGGTAAAAACTTTGCTCAAAACCCTGCAGTATAGAATATGATACTTGTCTCCAGGAAGCAGAAGACTATACTACAATAATTTTGATATGTCAAAAAGTGTCAGTAAATGGTAGATATACCCCCCAAAAGCTCTTTTAATTTTTTTCCAGGTTTGGTAAAAAGACCAAATAAATATTTCAGATTAAAAAATTGGACTTTTCTCCCCAGTTTTTCTTGGGTTAGGCTTTAAAGGGTTAAAATACATAGTCGTAGTCATTGCACACTCTACACACACACAGGGCAGTTGTGTGACCTGTCTGTGTCACTTCAGCTTTAAACAACTCTGCAGTGACAGACAGTTCATCCCACCCACACTGAGTGCGTACTGTTTAAAGAGAAAAACCAAGCAGAGTTTAGATGTGTTGAGTCAAGTGAAACGGAGGTGACTTGGGGATGAAACTACTTGCAAAACAGATTGGATTTATGCAGAAAAATTAAAGAAAATTTAACCTATTTCGACAGAATAAAGCATCTGAGTCAGTGTGTAAATCTGACTGACAAAATATGACACTGTATTTATTTTTTGATGCACAACCACATCTAACAAAAAATACAGACTTGGCGGGCAAATGTCGTTACACTGCACGACTATCTTCTTCCTTACTCAGCTAAAATACTCTACTAAGTATTGGCATCCAAAGGAAACACTGTTCAAACTCCAAGCAGTTATATGGGAATGTAACAAAACATGAGAACAGCACTGTCCACTTTACAGCTTTCTGCCAATTTCTCTCACTTCAAGCAAACCACACAAATAAGGTGTTATATGAAAGCAGAGACTGCTGATTACACAAATCTCTGTTTCATTACTGTCGGACAAAAATTCTGAGTTAGCATAAAAAAGCAGCAAACAATTAAAGAATTTATATAATCATAAATTATAACTTAGTTTTTCTACTTTGTGGTCAAAGATTTTATTCCACGTTAAAAAAAAAACTGCTAATGTGTTCTCCTATGACTCTGCCTTTGTTTGGAAGGATTCATGAAGGTCCTGCTGGTTTCCATGAAGATGAAGAGAGTTTAATTGGGAACTATTCACTCTTCCTATGATATACTATCTTGGGGTTCATTTTTTTCTAACTGATGGTGTTCCTAAGGTGAATTTGAATTTGAGGGGCTATCCCTTGATTCTCCTGACTCTGACCATTGACAAAAGTGTCGATTATCAACATCAGCTGATGGGTTCCTAAGATATTTACCTGTGCAACACTTCAGTTAAAACATTTGTAAAACTGCTCGTTCACTTTCTTCATTAATTCCTAGATGAATTACGCTGCCATCCTCTGGTTTTCACTGAAGGTAATGTGGTTTTCTTTTAAAAGGAGATAATTATTTACATTTTCTACTATTTAATTTCTTTTGTTTTTATGGTTTTTATGTAAGTTAATATTTTCTAGATGCAGGGACAAATCTAAAACAAGTTCAAAGACAGAATAAACTCTGAATCTAAATGCAAACATCAAAAGATTTTTGAAAAAGCTTGCCCTTGTTGCTGCACTGTAGTGACTTCCCACTGGATATGTGAATTGTCAGGAATTCAATGAATAGTGTGTCCTTGTGCCATTCAGTTGAATAGGACCACTTGCTCTTGGAAACATGCTGTTTGAATTATGCCTCTTAGATGTGTGCCGAATCTTTGAAATCCACAGGGAGCGCTTGCATACTGTAAGCCATTTTGCCATGTGCATTCATCTTCAGTAAACATGCTGCCTTGCCCTCTGATCTCCTTCTATGCTTCATATTTTCACATCCATATAAAGAGGAAAATGTATCCTTGTGCTTTAAACCTTCTACGATCAAAAACATAAAACAGAGAATTATCACCATCACGGTAGAGATTTTTATGTTGACAAAAAAGAAAATGGACTGGTTTAGTTCACTTTAGGCTTCCATACTTGGTCATGACTAATAGGGCAGACATTGCCTTTTGGATGGAGACCTTTGTGGGCAAAAATACATTAATACTCAGACCTGTTTTACATTCTAATCCAGGCTGCACCAAGCTATCAGTAGAAGTACTGAAAAACATTTGTCTGCATGCAAAGAACCATCATCAAAAACAGAGATAAAAAACATAAGGAAGAAACGGGGTGGGGGGGGGTTCCAGGCTATCATGGGAACATGTATTTGGTGGTGGCAAATGGGCTTCCAATTTCATTACATCAGAGGCATCCTACGTCCTCCCACATTTGCTTTGTTAATGATTAATGAGACAGACGTCTCTTTCTGGACACAGAATGAGCTTGACAACACACATAAATAATGAGAGCTGCTTTACATTCTCTCCCCTGCGCTATCAGCCAAAGTGCAAGAAAAAAAAACATTTGACTGCATGTGAAATGGTTAGAGATTTTTTCATTTGGGGGTAAACTTCAAAGCCAATTTTCAAGGAAAACCTGAGCTGCAGCTACCTCTGACAATGTGTGGTTTTACTCCACCTGCAGCTTTTCCAAGCTGAAAACCATCATCTGAGTGGGGAAGAGCCGTCGGTTTGTACAAACTGTGCCCCTGTACCACATTTCATGTGTGCGTTAAATAGTGTTGTGGGTTTCATTTCCATATTTATGTATTTTGTCATTCCAAGGTGAAAAATGCATAAAGCAGAGCTGAATTATTTCTCATGATCCAGTCTTCATATCTGTATGTGTAGTGCTTATAATATTAAAGTCATTGCCTCTACAGCAGAATATAAAATTCGCACAAAAAGTAAGAAAATTTTTGTTTGGTGGATTATTTCTTTGTTGTAATATCTTGGGAATGCATGTTATACCACTGGATAACCTTTTTATTTCCCTTTTAACTCTATAATGCTGTGTGTATCATATTTGATGCATACAGTTTCTGAGACCTTTTGCATCACTATGGTAAAAACTTTGCTTTAAACCCTGTTGTACATGATCTGATACTTGTCTTTTGCCAACTGGTAGAGATACCAGGGAGCAGAAGACACTATGATTATTTTGACATACAGTATCACATGGTATTAAATGGTAAATATACAAAAAAAAATTGTTTTTTAAAATTTTGTTAAAGGGCCAAGAGTTTGAATTTTCTCCCCATTTTTTCTTGGGTCAGGCTTTGAAGAGTTAAATGGTTCCACATTTATAAGGAAAATGCATGTGTGGGATGAGCAGCAGAGTTTGGTATATGGGTTGTGCCCATGAAAAACTAATCAAATCTCTTGCAAATGCCATACAGCATATTCTGCTATTGATTCTTGTTTGGTGTTGTTTATTGAATTGGATGATTCAATTTAGAAGAAACAAGACATATTGGCAATGTAACTAAATTTATTTATTCATTCAACAAATGTCCATAACAGGCCCTAACAGGTGCTGTTAATCAGGTGCCAATCAAACACCTGACTGTCATTGGATCCGAGTTGGGCAGTGGCCAAAGGCAGGGACCCTGACCATTGGTGGAGCGGGGTGGCGGCTTAGGGGGCTTAAGCCTGGAATGTTTTTCGAGTCTTCTTTTCCTATTATTATTATTTTAGTGTTAAAAGATTCTCATCTTTTACAATATTTGCAAAACGTAACAAAAAGGAGACAATTGGATGGATGGATGGATGGATGAATATTAGATCATGTGCATAGTGGTTAAATGCACAAAAAAAAATCCTGACTATCAAAAGAAGAGTTATTTCATGATTTTTTTTTTAATTGCTCATTTGTCCAGTTAGGATAAAAACACATTTCTGTCTTGATATCTTGCTGCATCTTTTCAAATTTATGAGCTTAGAATGATACCATCTGCTCATGTTTAACTGCAAATAATCTGTTCATACAAGAAAGCCAGGGTGGAACTTTTGGCATTTGTCGTGGGAAAATATGTGATTTAAAAAAGAAAAAAGTGACAATGTACACTAGAAACTGATATTCAGTGGATCATGGTGCTAATAAAACTTGACTTGTCAAAAGAAGCTTCTACGCTGAATGCGTGTTGAGCACTGAAACGGCTAAAAGCTAATTGAGCTGTAAATGTGATGTTTGTTTAATGTTTTTTGGAGATATGACTATCAGTTTGCAACTTTAAAATCACATTCTTTTTTCAGCCATAGCAAAGGACTTTCTGTGAGATGTGATGCCTGCAACAAGCTATAATTGAATAAAATCAATTCTAGCTTTCATTCCTGTACCAGAAGGTCAGTCATTACTTCGTCTCTCTGTTTGCATAAAGATTTCAAATCTGACAGAATTTCAGTTTTAATTCCAGTGGAAATGTTAAAGGATCCCAACATAACAAAATTAAAGAGGATTCGATATAAGGTAGACAAGATCACTTTTAGGATTGGTTCGGCCATTAAGAAAAACCCAAAAAAAACTATTCAAGTCTGAGTTTTGGATATAGACGTAATATATTGAGTTGGAAAAAGAATATACAGAGAAAGTGAGATGCTGTCAGATGACAGGGGATCAGATGGTTTATCCAAAACAGCCACTTAAGGGGCAAACAGAGGAAAAAATATACATTAAAGCATTTGCAAGGGTAAAGCTGAGCTGAGGCAATTGCTCTGACATGTAGTGTGAGGGTTTATCACAAACCGCAGTGCTTTGTGTTTGCACTCAGTGACAGCAGCCTGAAGTGAATAAGGCAGCCTCACAGGGAGTCAACACACCAGAAAAACTTTAATGCCTCGGGCAATCGCAGGTACATGGTCGGGTGTGAGGGACGTGACAAACAAGTCTCTGCAGTAATCAGTGGATGAGAGAAAGTCTGAATGAGTGGATAATGTAATTTCATGATAATGGAATTATATAAATAATCTGTGGCTGCAGGGAAAATAAGTGAGGTTCACTGGTGTTATTTTAATTGCAGGAGACCATCACAAAAAACATGAAAATGGAAACAAATGTTACTCTGAGGTGATCTGTCAGACGTCATGACTTACATAAATCAAAATCTACGTAGAAACAAGCACAAAGACAGGCTTCTACAGTTGTAGCCATACAGCTGTGAGATGCTTGTTTTCACAGGCATTTCCCCAAAGAAAGAGATACAGCTTATTTTAAGGTTGTTGACTCACACTGTGATGGGTTTACTGTTGGCTATATTGACTCAGTCATGGCACATGGCTACCTGCTATTGTTTCTGATACTGAAAAAGCAGATGTTCAAACTCTAAGCTGACAGAACAGGATTAGTGTCTTTATATGTTATTTCAACAAAAATGCAGGCTAATTTCTAATTTACATGCAGTACGGTGAGTTTGGTTCATGACTAAATCCAGTTGTTTCAGCTGAAGATAAAGGAAAAAGATTGTTCAGATTTTAGGAAATAAAGATTAATAATTTTTTGGTGAAGATTTAAACTAGGAAATTTATGCCATTTTTCATGGCTGTTGATTAATTATAAAACTCCTAGCAGTTAGATTAGCCTGGCACAAAGGCATCCACTGTTTAGGTTTTATGGTTTCTTTTCATTTAGCAACACATCCAGCATCTTTTAGGAGGAACATTAATTCCCAGTCCTCCTCACAAGAGTGAAGTTTCTCTCCTGCTTTAGGAATTTAGCAAAGGCAGCAGTTCCTGTGAGCTCTTTGTTTTGGTCCACTGAAAGCAAACCAAAACCAACAGAGGTGTGAAAACGTTCTGAATTCCCCACCCAATCAAACCAAATCCCCCGAACTCTCCCGGTGTGATTTGACCCTAACTAAGTTCAGACCTGCTTTGCCGTATGATCAAATAAAAAGAAAAAATATAAAAGGATAGTAGTTATTTTTAGGAATATGGTTATGTCAGCATACATGTCACCACACAGAGAGAACATGAGTAAAAAGATGTAAAGGATTGGCTCAAAGTAATGCAACTGCCACACAATGGATTAGTGAAAATGCTAACATATGATGTCATCAGGAGACATTTTGCACTTTTTTTGCTACATTTCGCTTAAAATGTTTACAATACTGATTTAACAGTTAACAGGACTTCAGGAAGTTTCTGGTTCTGGTCCAAGAAATTGTTATATTTTGATAACCAGTATAACTGTTTCACACTTTTCAGTGTGTTGTTTTTTTTTTTCAGTGCTAAGCTAAACTAAGCTAAGCAGCTGCTCATTGATGGGTTACATGTAGACATCACTGGATGTGTTCACAAATTTAAAAAGGAGTTGATTCTGAATGAACAAGTATTTCGCTCTCCTGGGACTGTTTTTTTTAGCTGTATATCAACGGTGCTTTATTGAGTATTAAAAATCAGCAAAACAGTGTAAGCGGGATTGACTCCAACCTATAAATTTTGTTTTGATAATAAACCTTCATGAGAAGGCCTCACAGACTTCTATTATCAAACCCTGTAAACATCAATAGCCTGAAAAGCATGTTCATTTAAAATGCATAAATGACACATTGCTGTTAGGCTACGAATATTTTCACCTTTAAAATGTCAGGAGCTCGATAAATGGCTGTATTTTGGATGCATTTAGCAGCTCCTGTTTGATCTACGGAATTTTGAAACAGTGGCATAATGCCAGGGGTCATAAAATAATTCCAGCCTTGTGAAAATGGTAATTTTCCAGTAAAAGCATAGATTTAAAAAAAAGACTGGATGTTGTATGCTTGCAATTTGAAGGTCGCCAAGGCAATGGTAATATGTTGTGCTTAGTTTTTTTGTTTTTTATATATGAGCGATCTTCTGTTTCCTCCCATTACAAAGCAATTTGTGATCTGACCACTGAAACGTTTCCGCTCTCATTCAGATCATGTCAGCAGACTTCGCCCACACCTTTCTACTCCTCATTGCACCTGGAATCTGCTTTTCGCTCTTGAGCAGGAAACATAAGCACTCCTCCCATTACATTAACATAAAGCACTGAGCTGAAACTCAATATCTGTTCAAATGAAATTCTTTCCATCAAAGTTAGAGAGTAGAGCATTGAGACTCATAGATGTAATGCCATCAAATGTAAAGTATAGTGCTTTTTTTCTTCTTCTTTTTTTTTATGCCGCAAGTGATATTATTAGTTATGGAGCAGAGATTTCACAGAAAATCCCTCTGGATTTTGTTTCGGTTGCCTTTAAAATCTCCTCTTATTCATCCAGTCTGCTTCTGTTTCAGATCCTGAATGTTGATGATAGCTGTGATTCAGGTTTTTTTACTTATAGCTCCATCATTATACTGTTTATGTAAAGAAATTGAGCCATTAAGCTGCTTAAGTTTTACATTTGGTGACCCTCAATCCCTTTTTTCAGAAATGAAATATATAAGTGCAGACATTTTCTGTCTGTGAAAGTAATGGCTGTTTGTCATTCGGACTGAGATTTCCATTATGTAAATGTGTCCTCTTTATGCCATGTTTAGACCGGCTTTAGCCCCGAATCAAAAAGAGAGTCCCATCATTCATTTTAAGAGGCCACTCTGGTAACACAGGGGGGTCACTAACAACGACAGATGCCGAATGTGGCGTCAGTCATAAAAAAGGTTGAACCTTTCTCTGCTGTCAGCTGGAAAGGTGCTGCTTTCCTGACAAACAGGTGGATGTGTTCTCATTTAGAAAATATAACATAACACATGACACAATAAAAAGGCGGATTGACAACTTTTTCACAGAATCCTAAATTGTAAGAATATATTTAATCCAACCAGAGAGAACTGATCAGGTTGAGTATTTACATAGTTATTAGCCACTTGATTTTCCCACTGAAGGAAATCTTAAAGATTTGAGCCATCGTTTTAATAATGACTCGAAGGTTTCTTTATTTAGTGTAGAAACACAGGTAGCCTAGATCCTGCAGTGTCAAAAAGACTCAAAAACCAACATGCATGATGATGTGCTGGAAGCATGAGATTGTAATTTGTATGAGGAGCAGGAAGAGAGTGCTAGTTAGTGTTTAGGCAAATCAAACAAACCCTCATCTGTGTGCTCTCCTGGCTGTCCTGCAGTGCTGTGGTTGTTTCCCAAGAGCTTCAACCCAATTACAGTTTCATTTACTCACTATGTGTCTTTCAACATGATGAAAAGTGTTTAACGTTATTGTCTTCTTGTGTTGGACTAAGGGCAGACTGGAGGCTATGTTCACTCGTTATTCACCTCACTTGTGTGAGGTACAGAATAAATTTACATATGAACTGCTGTTAGCAAGCTAGCATGCTAACTAGCATGGTAAATATTCTATGCAACACAATACATACAGGAAATGTTAATGTTTCACACACGCTTGAAATTGATTTATTGATTTTATTCAAGCATTTTGTATGTCACATTAAAACCATGCATGTATGATAAGAGTACACAGAGTATCAGTGAGAAGTAAATAATTATTTTGAAGCATGTCTACTTCGCTTGCATATATGCACTACTTTGTTCCTGCCTGCAACTGCTCATCAGTCATTTTATTTATCATTTGATCATTTTTACTCAGTTTATTAGAAATTGAGGATGGGAATTACTGATTTCTCCTCTCCTTTCACTGGATATTTTTTCCACTGTCAGATATGACAAGAACAGTATCTGTACAAAATATTTAACAGTCTTATATAATCTGTCATGTGAGTGGTACAGCAGGTTTTAAGGCTACCGTACGGTTTCAACAGTTGTAGTAAAGTTTTGGCAAGAAGATATCAAAGACGTCTTCGTAAAATGGCGTACCACTATTTCCAGTACTTAAAACAGCAGTGATGACAAGTAAATACCAGCATAGTAGTTGTAAAATCATTGGCGGGAGAAGTATTAGAATCAAAAGTCAGTCAGCACGTTTACATGATATGTGACAAAAAAATTAAATTACTGTGATAGTCTGACCAGATGCATGCAAATGTGTTAATCTAAATCACACACATGTATATGCCCAGTCAAATGGGCTGGAACACTGCTCATGTTCCAAAGTTTCATATTGTTGTGCCTTTTTTAATATTAAAAAAAAGTGAACTGTACATGAACATTATTATAACTAAATACCCAGTAAAGCTGCTTAATTTGACATGTTTTTAATTGCTTTTGTCAGACAGTTATTATGTCTGAAACTGTAACTGAACAGCAGACAAAGTTAGAAGTTGCAGATTGTCTTGAGCATTTTTTAATGGCTGGTCTTCCATTTTTTTGGTTTTTCCTCATCTTTTCACACATTTCGGACATTCTCTGCTGGTGTTTTGCAGCACAATAAAAACAAATGTTTGTGAGTTGGTGACTTTTGTTTGTCGTCCGCTACAATGTTGCATTCGGTACAAAACAACTAACCATCACTTTGTCAGCTCTAGGGAAGTATTTTCAGGCTTTGGGACTATATTAGACGGGACAAGCAGGTCAGAGAGAAAAGGGGTGACATCCATTAACAAGCCCGCAGCCAGAAATCCAACTTGCTCTTGCAAGAACCGCAATAATGCTCGAGCCCTGTTCGTTACTGTAGACAGGTTAACTAATCCTCCTGTGTCAGTAACCCTGGAACTTCTATCCAACCAGGCCTGTAATGAGTTTGCTTCTTT
>JBBBVU010000018.1:4986987-4997780 GCA_037177055.1 Atherinosoma microstoma
AGAGAATGGTCTGAAGAAGAGAAAATATCCAGTGAGCAGCAGTTGTCTGGACCAAAATGTCTTGTTGATGTCAGAGGGAAAGGTACGGGAACTGAAATAAACACTGGTTCCAACGGAGGTTTGCAGATTCCATTTCAGCTCCACATTCAGATTGTACGATCAGAATTGGGTAGAAACAACATGAAAGCCTGGCTCATTCCTGCCTTCTATTATTATTCAGGCTGCTGGTGGTGTAATGGTGGAGCACAGTGGAGCATCCTCTGATGGCTACTTCCAGCAGGATAATGCACCATGTCACAACTCAGATCATCCCCAACATGGCAATGAGTTCACTGTACTCCAATGGCCTCCACAGTCACCACATCTCAATCCATTATTTCAGCTTTGGGATGTGGTTGAACGGGAGATTTTCATCATGGATGTGTAGCAACTGTGTGATGCTATCATGTTGAAATGGAGCAAAATCTCCGAGGAACACTAACACTTATTCAAATCTGAGAGTTGAATCAAGGCAGGTCTGAAGTCAAAAGGGGGTCCAAACCAGTACTAGAAAGGTGTACGGTACCTTATTAAGTGAGCATACATGACAATGCTTGAACAACTGCAAGACTGTCCAGACTAAAGTTTTTCTGAAAGTATAATAACTAATTCATTTTTCAACAGTCTGTGTCTTCTCTCAGTACTTCTGTGTTCACCATGGGCACCCTGGTGTGGTTCATCTGAAAAGAAGGCCATCTTCCATGTATGATTCTCTCATCATTCATATTTACTCTGCTGAGTTGAAGATCAGTCAAGCTCATCTTCTACACGACCATGTATGCCCAAGCAAATAACTTCATTAAGAGAGCTCTTTAAACCAGCAAAACTGGGATTTTTCTCTCCACTAATACACAATCTACCTCTGCCTCTCAGCCTGCGATGATTCCCTGTAAACTTTCTCACTGAGGAAAGAGAAAATGATGCTTTTTCTTTTCTCAGTGAGAATGTTATTAACATAATATGTTCCAGGAGGGCCAAAAAATTGATGAGGTTTTTTTTTTTTTGTGGAAGTGCTTCTTTACACTTGAAAAACCTGTGAGAGGACTGATATCATGTGCTTTGAGTGAGCAACCAGTGCCTTAAAGCTGAATCAGAGATCAAGCATTGAAAGCTTGTTTATCAGTATTCCTACTTTTCTTCACTGTTGTATCCCTAAAATTTCCAATGGGACTTAATTTTCATGGTAAATAAGTATACGCCTGCTGCATGTGTATAGCATCTGCTCAGTAGTCTTATTTTGGGGGTTTTTACAGCACCATAAAATCCCTCTGATTTATTCTAAATAAGAGAGGAATGCATTAATAATTTGATTGTTAAAATCAATTATTCTTAACTTGGTGAAGGGAATTTAAGATTACATGGAACCTATAACTAAAAATGAAATTAGCTTTTATAAGTGTATACATCAGAATTACAGTATATATGAAGCCATGACAGACTTCCTAAATGTGGATTTATATTTAAAGGTAAATTACAACCGTGATTCCAAAAAAGTTGCGTTGCTGTGTAAAATGAAAATAAAAACAGAATGCAATGATTTGCAAATCCCATAAATCCGCGTTTTATTCCCAATAGAACATAAACATCAACATTTTACTCATCCTTGTATAGCCCAGAATAACGAGTTTGTAGAAAAAGGTAGAAGAAATTAAAAAACATTAAACTGGATCACTTAAAGATCACTGATGTCTGATTATTGTGCTGTTAATCGTAACTTAATTTATCGATTGAAGCATTCTCCGAAGCCTAGTCCATATCAAGTTTGTGGTTGTTATAAACGTCCAAAGCAGTGTGAAGTAGTGCAGTTTTTATTCTTGTGTATGAATCAATTTACTTTGCTTTCAGCACCTAGAAAACTAAAGAATTCTGTGGAAATTTTCCTCCAAAATGGACAATAAATGGACACAAAAAGTGCAGACCCTGTGGAACAGATGCTGGTTAGCTAAAAGTTGAACCAAGCCAGAAAGAACCGACTCTGGCTGACAACAGCCAATTTCATACCAAACAGAATCAAGCACAAGAAATGTGCCCTCTCATTTCAAATAGAAGTGCTTTTACAAATATCTGTACATGGATGCAAAGCCAAAAAAAACTATGTCTGAGCCTTAGCCAGAACCGTGTGAAAGCAGACACACAGTTCTGGTTACTCCCCTTTAAAAATTTGTAGCAGAGCTGGAGGACAAGAAGTCATCTGCTTGGTCTGATTGGATGGTTTGATTTGTCATCATCCAATCAGATAGAGTCTTCAAAGTTTTTACCTTGCATCCATGGACAGATGTTTGCAAAAGCACTTTTATTTTTTCTTTACAAATACAAACTGAAATTATTTGCAAACATTCATTTACAACCACAAAATCTTAAGGATCCCGCCCATAAACGTGTTTGCAGGTGGTCATTGCACAGCTTTCGGCCTCATGCCGCTTAGCTAACAACTGCATGAAAATGCAGGCAATAAATATGATAAATCATCCAAACATAAAGGCTAATTTATGCTCTACACCAAATACACATGAAGATGGAACCTTCTGTCCATGTTCTGCATCCGTTATGTGCATCTATTGGTCCATTTTGTCTGAAACAAGCGTTGGAACCTCGGAGGTGAATTATAAACTCTGCACTGCCCTCTTGTGGCAATTATTACCTACCAGCCTCTCCAACACATGGGAGTATTTGGGCAGTGATGTTTGACAATGTTTGATACGAACGTATCTATATACGTACGTAATGGAAGCATGAATAGCCTAAAGGTGGCAGGACAGGTTACAGATAACAAACTGCTCAACGTTGCCAGATTTAGAAGCACAACCCATTGTGCTTTCTTTGTAATGTAGACATTTAACACAGCACGCTGCATTTGAAGAATGCAGTATTTTCTCAGAATATTTGGGCTTGTACATAAAGAGTTTTATTCACTGGCATCGCCAAATTGGCAACAGCTGCATGTTTGCTGCATTTTGGAGCCAATGGCAGCTTGGCAACTGATGATATGCTCCAAAAAATAGTAGTTTTCTAATCAAACAAAAGAAAAGAAATCCGATGGAGAGACAGAAAGTGCAGCAACAACTTACAAATATGATAACTGTGAGCTTGTTGCAGCTAAAAACAGATGTAAAAAAAAAAAGCCTGAGGGGAGTAATGAGCAGAAGGAAAGTGTTATAAGAGGGGGGGATGTACAAGATGTACAGAAAAGTTAAAGAAAAATGGATAAAAGAATATATAATCCAGCGTTTTTGGTTGACTTTTTGCATTTTGTGATCGTGTCGTCATTGAAAAAACTGTGAAGATCCCCTCGTCAAAAGGGGTGTGCTGAGAGGGCATCCTCATCAAGTGTCTGAAATGACTCTGATCAGAAGGATTTGGAGCAAACATCTAGAGTGCTGTCGACATGGAACTAGGATTATCTCTTCTTCTGTTTCAAAAGTGCGAACAAATGACAGCCGTGGCGATCAATGATTAATGATATTTTTAATGTCGAGGCTGTTTGCCTTCCAGCAGGATGCTTGATCCGCTTTGTCTGATTATTATTCATTCCTACTCAAAATGCTCAAAGCCAAGAACACCAGTGTTCCATAAGGCTACCTCCAGTCTTCAAGGTGCAGCAAGATCACACAGCATGTAATAGCCTACTAATTCTTTAAAGGTCAGTGGTGTTTTCGGCACTGTCTTCATTCTACACATGCTTGCAAGTCCAGTGGAGTTACCCCTGTTGCCCTTTGTAAACCTGAAAAAACTTCTGAAACGCCTGTGCAGTGCCAGCCAACTAATGATCATGCACTAGAGCGAACACTGGCTTCACTTTTATCAGTAGAGTGAAGCTGTGAGGTCAGAAAGAACATTTGATGAAGGAAAGGTTTCTTTTGTATAGCTTCATACAGAATGAATATAAAAAAAGATTGGATTTACTCCAGATGGAACGCAGGGCTGCTTTCAGCACAGTAATGTGGAACTGCTTGTATCATATAATTGGCTTTCAACAGTCCAGATCACTGGACTAAAATTTCTAGAGCAAGGCTATCTAGCCTAAATTAGAGATGGACATTTCAAGCTAAAATACCATTCAAAATTGTTCAGTTATTCAAGCATTCTTCATAAATAATCCGCCTCAGCAGGTGTTCAGTGCTGGCTGACGCCATGGTGCTAGCATTATCATGTAGCTGTAACTTTTCCATTTAGTTCTCAGTGTATAGTTGGCATGGTAAGCACATTAACAAGGATTGGCTTTGGTCTATAAAACAGCACTGTGTGTTTTCCAGTTGAGTACATATCGACATGTAATGGTTACTTGTCGCCCATTGTAAGCGCTGTCCATGAATCCCTGGTGAGAAACAGCTTTTCAACATTTGCTGAGTTAGGTCAGCTCGCATATATAACAGAAACTAAATGTTCCACTGAAGATAATGTAACAGACACCCAATTTGCTTTTTAATGAGTGAAAAGATGTCACAACTGGATTTTTCTCAGTAAATCTTACACATAGAGCTGGAGATTTAGACCAGTTTGGGCAAGACATTCCAAGTTAAATGTTAACTTGTAATGTTAACATTTTCTTATCAAGGATGTTAAAAACAAATAATTTATTTGGAAAAGCATGCTGCCATTTACAACCAATTATTTAGAACAGTCTGAGGCTTTAGGCAGATTAAAGTCCTTTAAATTGTGGTGCTTTGAAGGGAGCCTCATCTTGAAGAATGTGCAAACACAAGGATTTCTCAGACTTGATACAAGAACCCGAACAAATTCTCCCTAATCTTATTGATCACACTCATTAAACATCACGTTAATGACACCATAGTAGGAGGACGTTCATGCTTTTTATTGTTACTTTGGTTTAATTTTTGCAAAAAGTGCAGCTCAGTAGTGAATGACTAGAAAGAAAATCTACACAATCTGACCTGTTTATCAAGCAAAACATTACGCCAACCAGGCATAAACATCACGCAGACAAAACTGCAGATAAAATTAAAAAATGGAAACGAACAAATAATCAATCCCAGCCTCCTGAACTGGAGTCACGATACATAAATCCAAACAGGCCAGATACAAACAGGCCAAATACTTTGTTTGTGTGGATGACAGTTGAACAGATGAGCAGCGACCAGCAGATAATTCACACTGTCAGCCGTGTTGCAGTATTAGACCCACACCAGCCATCTGCAGAAGGGTGACATTAAACCGGCTGGGCACTGATAAATTGATCTAATGAAGTCAAATAACTAAAGCGCGTGCCTCAGAGATGTTCCAGTGCTGCCCGTTGTTTTTCTATCTGAGGTGAACGCTGATGCTGTCCCTCCAATCGGAGTAATCGTGTTCCCTCACAGATATTTAGAGTAAACTTTTACCAAGCCAACTTTGAATTTACATAAAGTAATAGTGCTTTCAAGGGGTTGGCAAGCAGCTTCTACTTTTAATGAATGCTGTGAACTTTTTTACAGTTCAACCAAACTTCAACATTTGAGCTTTTAAGATTCACTTAATATGAGTGACTGATGCTGAAAGCACTGACACTTTTATCGCTTTTGATATAGTTCTGCTATAAATCATTAGTCAAGCAATCTGTCATCTGGATTTGATTCTCCTGAGAATACCTCATCTGTCCTGGTTTCTTCTTACAAACCCTCTGAGCCTTATGATTCTCTAATCAAATAGAAAGTCACGTCTGAGCCTTTACGTGAGCGAGTCGGATAAACACACAGATAGAATTCCTAAATTGAATAAAACTTTTCATTTCACATAGCTTTGTTCCGTTTCCTGGCTGCTTGTGTATTCAAGGTAAAAAAAGCCTGGGTTTCCTGTGCATGAACAAAGCATTTTGCTGGTTTCAAAGGGCTAATACATCTGCCTCATCAAGTCCATCTGGTAAAAATTTCCAGTGCCAGGGGGGGAGTTAGAGCATAGGCTGAATATTGATCGAACCAATCTGAAATATTTGCCTCCTTAGAGCAGTTGACATACACGCCCCCGCATGATTAAGTGAACAAAGTAGCCCACAGAGTCCACTTATCGAGCCAAGTTCATTTCTTGACTGCCCTTACAGGTGTAAATTATCGTAGCATTGACCCCTTGCAGTGAAGAAAATGAAGATGTATGCAGTTTTGAAACAGAAAAAAAAGGGGAAAGGGGATGTGATAGTCATGGATATTTCTTTTTTTTGTTTTTGTTTCAAAGAAACAACTTTTGTTTTCATTGTTTTTGCTGTTGGCATTGACTTTTCAGCAACCTTGGAAGATTTTTAAGAGTTTGTATTCTGCTTTCTGTGTTTTCAAGTATTTCAGCTCATCTACAAATCTGATAGATCTCAGTATAGTGCAGGGGTAGGCAGGTTCGGTCCCACGAGAGCAGCGGCCCTGCAGGTTTTAGATGTTTCCCCGCTCCAATGTACCTAATTCAAATTAAATGGATCCAAAAACTTAGAAAGTTCACTTCAGGCCCGAACTTCTGTAGTCAAGGCTTTCCTCCATTAGATCACCTCAACACACTTTTGCCAAATACCTGCCTAAAGTTAGGGTACGAATAGTTTACCTCTTAAAACCTTGTACTAAGCCATTTTCCTTTGACTGTGTTGGAAAACATTGTTAGGTTAAAGACTAGTGGTAGGAGCAATTTGTAAGGACTTGGGGAGGAAAAAAACAACCGTACTGCAGTGAGAATCCGACCACATTTACACCAAGATGAGATACAGGTCTACGGCACTGAAACTACAGATGATTAAATTCTACAAAAAGGGCTTTAGATTCTTCATACTTCACTCTTCAGACTACATATATATTAGCAAGTTAAAGCAATATTACATCATTTTCCAGCCTTAAAACGGTGCTTCTGACTCGTTTCGATGGCATACTGATTTATTATTAAAAGATTTCAGATTATTCCAGTTTCTCATGCGCTGTCAAAGATTGGCTCCTCAGCAACCAGTCATGTGTGCACAAGGGTAGCGTCTGGCTCAAATACACACCTGACTCAAATAATGGCTCGTTAAGAGGCTGCTGCAGAACTTGACAACAAGCTGTTGGAGAACTATTTCATTTGAACCAGGTGTGTTGCAGCAGGGACACGTTAAAAAACCTGCAGGACTCTGGGTCAAGAGATGTTTTAGATGGTCCATTGTGCAGTATTAGATCTTATATTCATTGACCACAAAACCTGGAAAAGTAGTCATATGAAAGAGAAAGTAGAGCTTTTTTTTTTTTTTTTTCAATCGAACAAGTTTTATGTATCAGGACAAAAAGATTATGTGGTCCTTACCAGGCCTTAGAATTAGATAAAAACAACAATTACATGGTATATTACACTGCCATGATGTATTTAACATCATATAACAAAAACTTAGCCCCAGGTGCACACCATGATACTGTAGCTGTAGCCACCTTTGACTTTAAGTAATCATTCTATGTATGACATTATAAAGTTCTCGTATTGTGTGGGGAATTCCTGGCCCGCTCTTTATAACACTGATTCATTTTAAAGAGGTTTGTTGACATTTTTCGTGCATATCTTAAAATACCGCCACAGCATTTCAATCAGATTGAGCTCCAGACTTTGGGTGATTAAAACACCTCAATCATTTTTTCTTGTAGATTTAATGTTGTGTTTGAGATCATTGTTCTGCTACATGACCCAGTTTTATCCGAGCTGTAGCTGTCAGACAGACGGCCTCACGTTAGACTCTATAATACTTCGATGTCCAGAGGAGTTTACGGTCCACTCAATGGCTGCAAGGTGTCCAGGTCCTGTAGCTGCATAACAAGCCCAGATCATTAGCCCTCCACCACCGTGCTTGACAGTTGGTATGAGGTGTTTGTGCCGATATGCTATGTTTGGTTTTCCCCTAACACACTGCGGTATATATTATGACCAAACATCCGTACTTTGATCTTGTCTGTTCAAAGCACATTCTTCCAGAAGTCTTTACGTTTGTTCAGATGCAACTTTGCTAACCTAAATGTTGCTGCCATGTTCTTTTTAGAGAAAAGACGCTTCTTTCTGCATCTGATTTTATAGAAGTGCTCACACTTGCTGATGATCAATTAAGTGTATGTAGTTAGTCGTACCTGGCTACTACTGACCCTCTTATTTCCTATGGGAGCAGAGATAGTAGCCTTTAACACACTGCGTCTGCTTTTTGGCTTAATTTTCTTTAAATAAATCATGACATGGTTATGTGTCATATTTTGTTAGACAAAATATTTATTAATATACATCAGCATCACCAAACTGCTTTCTGCTTTACCACCTTTTAGCACGAGCATGGAATCAGAAGAGTAGCCATCTACTAGGGATTCAGAATTGGTTTTGGTCATGTTCAGGAATTGGGCCAGATTCAAATGTTCCTCAACAGTAAATAGTCTTGGCTAAAAAAAAAAAAAGAACCAACTATGTTTCTTGTGAAAGGATGTTTTTATTTGACAGGCTCAGTCTGAAAACGCCAGGATGTTATATAGCTGCCATACCGAAGTCAGTAATGAGGAAGATGATACTTCTCAAACCAGAGCACTCAAAAAGCTAATGGTGGTTACACAGGAGGTCAGCCTCATGATTCTTTTCTCTGTGTCACTTCCTGCAACTGACCGAAGCCAGCTGCCATTGTCAAACTGTGCGCCTGCCAATTACTGCTCCAGCTTGAGGGAATATTGTTGGACAATAATAGCGATGCCTCGCCTAGCCTGCCAAGCAGTAATTGTTGGGCTCTAAATGGACTCTCGATTGTCTTTGTTGCTTTTTGGATGTCCGAATTATGAGGAGGGAGGAGAATGTGTGCTTTTCATTGTTCTCTTTCTCTACATTTTTGCATTCTCTCGAAATATTTAACATGACTGGCTCTGCTTTTAAGTACCATGTGGTTTGGATGTTTTGGGTAATCCCAGAAAAAAAACATGGTCTGTTATTGTAGATTATGGAGATTACTACAATAAAAGCAAAATGTTTTTCTTCTTGGCAGCATGTGTATGAGTAAAAACTTAAATTGAACTGTCTGGGGATATAGGTAAAGAGTTATAGAAATTACCTCACATACAAAAGTCTCCCTCCTTTTTCTGCCCCCCTGCAGAATGAACCAGGCACCCACCGGGGGCTTTGAGGAGGATGTGGGAGCCAGAACAACTCATCATGTCATGTACCCAGAAAGCGCCATAGACTTGGACAATACCACCAGTCTGGTACTGATTCCTTTCAAGACTCTGGACCTGCAGTGGATTATTAGTGCTCTGACTACTGGCACTATTAAACAGTAAGTGTCCTCAGTGAAAATGAAAGTTTCTTCTCAAATAGACGTGTAATAGATTGTGTGTTATGTGAAAGCCGAATCTGCAGGTAAGGATGTCCAATCTTCTGATACGAAAACTGAGGACATTTTCAGTTCAGTGGTCGATGCCATTAAAATGTCCGATTCCATCATTGAGGGGAGTCCAGCTCTTTATGACATTACCAGAAAAATTCACTTTGTAGGACATGTACGACATTACCAAAGCGTCAAGTCCTCTTCTGTAGGTCATATATCCGAGCTGGAAGATGCTGTATGTTTGAGTGTTATTTTCTTGCCCTCCTGCCAGCGATGTGGGAAGACACAGAATATTCCTAGACCCTAGTTAAGAGTATGAAGAACCTAAATGACTTTGCCAAGAAACAAATTGTGATGACTATGAGTGCTAAGAGCATCCCTAAAACAACATGCATTGTGAGGTCATCCTGATAAACATTACTTGTTAGCAAAGCCAAGGACAAATTATTAACCTCCAGCAAGGTCTCTGCTTTTTTTTATTTTTTTTTAATCCACAGAGAAGCTACTTTAGCACCGACTGCTAAAAACTTAAATTCTTTCTATTCCAGAGAGGTGTAAGGCAAGTAAGAGTGCTCATACTCAGTCCCGTCCACTTGAGCTTCAGAAGTTTGACCTCAAAGCAAAGGAAACATGAATTGTGGTCTGTTGTCCACAGAAAGATAAGGCAGAAGGATTCACTGTAGGAAGGCAACCTGGTAAATGAGTGTGTTGCTTTGGGCTATGTTCTACTTTAACATTTCTCACCTACTTAAACACTGCTGCTGACCACACACACACCTCATTGTGGTAACAGAATGACCTGCTGGCAGTGGTAATGCACCATTTCACCGTGTAAAAATTGATCAGGAGCGGTTTAAAGGACACGACAAAGAGCTCAAAGTGTTTGCAAAGGGCCATAAATTCCCCAGATCTAAGTTTTATTGATACTACTGTTAAAAATCTGTTCACCACTTTTAGAAAATGTTTACGCTTTTTAAAAATATTTATGAGTTTTGCCATTTTTTTCTTTTTCAACAACTTTAATGTACTTTTGTGTGTACAACTGTGTGTTTAGGAAAACAAATCTCATTAAATATTTTGTTCATAACGTGATTGCAACAACATGTAACATATATATATATAAGACGTGTTGCTGCCTATATATACTCTATGGCCCTGATTTACGAAAGGTTTGCGTGTACTAAAACGAGTGCTAACTTGATTGCACACGCAAAAATTGTCCGCAGCTGATTTATTATAAGGGCGCAATGAGGATTGCGCCTGTTATACTGACAAAATAGTACACGCAATCCATTTTGCGTGTCTGCCGCTGATAAATATGCATGCAACATGGGCGTTTCTGCCAGAACGTGCAAAATGTTTGGAGGAGACTATGCAAAATAATCAGCTTTGCACACGTAATGTGATTTATGAAACGTGTAACTTGTTTGTGGTGACTATCTTTGCGCCTATAAATAGCACGTCTGAAAAGCAGGTATTA
>JBBBVU010000018.1:5007995-5027942 GCA_037177055.1 Atherinosoma microstoma
TGTTAAGTGTTGTAAATGTGAAAGAATCATTTGCATGATAAAATATAGCTTTTAAAAGTGTTTCTTAGTAAAGAAATCGTATTTATAATTCAGTTTCAGTAATTACATCATCTGCTGTCCAGGCTTTAAATTATTAACTGCACTTGCTAAACTTTTGTAGATAGACGAACACTTGATATTAACTGCAAAAGCACCAGCTTTTATGTTCTTGTTTTTTTACTTGCAAACGTCTGATAAGAAGTATAGAAGTGTTGATCCATATGTGGCAAGTGTTAAGCTTGGGAGGGGGGGTGCTCATCTAATAAGCTATGATTTGCTCCATGTGCCTTGAAACATGTGTGTATTTACTCGACCTGCGTATTTCACAGGCTGAGGAAATGAAAACAAACACATACCATCATCTATGAATACAGTTTTGCCACAGAAGACTATGGAGGTGTTCGTTTGTTCTACGGGGAATACTGTCACCTAGTGGACAAGAACTTATTTCAGCATTCAGTTTTCCATTAGAAGAGATGTAGGTGAACCCTGCCTCTCGCCTGATACTTGCTGGGATAGGCTCCAGCCCACCCGCGACCCTGCATGGATTAAGCGCTACAGAAAATGGATGGATGGAGATGTAGGTGATGGCATATGTTTATTTTATGTTATAATCTAAATTCAGTGTCTGTAACACAACAATGCTTTTTATGTTTACACCAAGCTGAGTTATTAAATCTTTTTTATATATATATATATATATATATACATTTGTGAAACTCACTCAAGAATCAATGTTGGGGGGGGGAGTATTTACGGTGTATTTTACTGAGTTTAGGTCACTGAAACTGACATGTGTGGGAGAGATACATGATGAAAACTTTAATTATTCAGTTATTCAGCTATTAATGGACTCCCACGGTGCAGCAAAATACAACTATAGCTTTTTTGCAGAGATTTGTAAACACGACAGGGAGGTTGATTTTTTATTTACAACTCGTTTCACAAATTTTGAGTGTGATTTAAATTTTGTACCGCATGAGTTCACACAGCTCGCATTGAAATACATCAGACTACAACAGCTGAGACGAGTCAAAGGCACCACATTTTGGGATTTGACAAGAAATACATAACATTTCAGTAATCTTTAGACAGTATAATTATTACTTTTGATTTAAAATTCAGATTTTTACACCACATTATAAGAACTTTGACAGTGTTTCTTCAGCTTTTTCTCTTTTTCTCTGATCAAATCATAAGCTTATCCGCCTTAATTAGTGAAGATGTGTACAGTTTAGTGCCCTTCTCAGTGTGGTTGTCACTAATGCGTTCTCTCATTGCCACCATTGCATACTACAACAAGTTTATAATAAAAATGTATGAATCCCAGAGTTTTCCTTTGTGTTTTCTCTTTAATTAATGTTGTTTATCAGTGCTTTTAACAAGTAATCAGTTTGAAGAACAAAGGAGATGAATGCTTTCAAGGCTGTGAAGTCCTATTCATACATTGTTTTTATAAGTTCAGCCTTCTTGTACTTGCATTGAAGTTTCAAAACCCTCTGTCTGGCCTACTGATTTTATATGTATAACCTTATCCTAAAAGTAATTAACGTTTAATAATAAGTAATAAGTTTACAGACTTAGTTTAGCAGCCACTTCATTTACAGTGTTGTGCACAAGTTTTTTGGCGCATTACATATTTAGTTTCTTATCTATGATTTAACACAGTCAGCGAAGCGTCTGCTCTGTGCTTAATTTATTCAGCAGCTTCACAACAAGTCCTGATATACAACCTGAGTTAACCAGAGCTGCATTCAATTATAGAATGAAAAGGGATCCTGGAGCACATTGTACAGCCTCTCACACACCTCTGATCCTAACATCTAAATTATAAGTCAACCAGGGATTACGTGAAGAGACGGAAGATGACGAGACACACTCAAATTATCACGGCGATACTTGGAGCAGATGTCATGACTTCTTTAAAGTTAACAAACAGCAATGTCCAGTCTGACAGGGTGTTGAGGGAAAAGTGTCGGAAGATATGTGTTTTCCTTTTTATGGTGATATTGAGAGACACTAATAACCTTAACTTGGAGTTTCCTCAACTCTTATCAATGTTTATATTCTGTAAAATAGTGTTTCAAGTAGTTTTGTATTGCTGCCAGTTCAAGAGTTTAAAACACATTTTATAACTTATATAAAGCTCAGGACATCTACTGGCTTGACAGCCTTTATATGTAATAAAATTGAAATGCAATGAAATTGTGAAGACCCTGCTATTGTCATTGTACTTAGTCTGTAAATCATCATGACTGCTTGTGCAAATGCTTGTTGTGCCCTTCTGTTTAGATGGACTTCTATAAAAGTCATAAAATGCATGCAAGTATAACCCTTCAATCACTATACAGTATATAGCAATGATATAAACTTTAAAAGCCTCGTAATGCATATTGTATTCAGAGCATGATCAGTTATAGCTTACCATAAAGTTAGCCCTGAATTTAGAAATATTCCTTGTATTGGTATTAGGAGATGTGATTAAGGTTTCATAAAAAAAAGTGCAGGATTATTGAAGTGTAAGTTATTCACACCCATGCCAAACTTTTAATTTATAATCAATATTCATGTGACCAATAGGTTTTAATAATATAAGCAAGTAGCAAAAAAACAGTAAGACATTGCACTGAGATGTAAATGAAAAACTTCAAACACTTTTGTGTCTTGCTTATCTCTGCTGGGATTTTTTTTAAACCGCTCCTTTTCAGCAACATTGTCTGAGTCTTTGAGTTTGAAGACGTCTTCAGGTTCATTTGGATTGCCTCATAATTCCCTGTGTGGACTGTGCCTGGATTTACAGCAACGTTATCTAAGATTCAGAACCGCTCGGAGCAGAAACGTTCGGTTCAAAGGGATCTGTGAACTGTGTAGGGAAGAGCTGCACAACTGTTCATCACTTCACATTAGGTGGAATAGCAAGACTACCCATCAGTCATGGGTGCTCACTTGAGTTAGAAAGTAAAAAGATAAAAGTAAAAAAAAGGGGAAGTTAATAGTTTGTGTATTGTATGTTTTGTGATTATATGAATCTTAATAACTGTTGAGATGATTTTATCATAAAACAGAAATGTTAAAAAGAATTTTAGCAAGGAAAGCTGTTGTAGGTTTGGCCATCTTAGCTGTGGAACTATACATTAATGCTAACTTTGGTTGTTAAATTAATGCAGCGGAAGCAGCAGCATCATATACGGAGAGAGTTTTCTGTGTTGATGTTGCAGGGCGTCGTAAATGGAGACATTTCATCAAAGGAAGTTAGTTAATATTCCCTGAGCAGGGAGCATAGGGTGGGTGGGAACACTGTTTATACAACTTTTCTCTACATCCCTGTTTTTAATTTCCTCCACAGATTCTGGATGTTTGATAATTACTGATAATAATAATAATAATAATAATAATAATAATAATAATAATAATAAGAAGAAGAAGAAGAAGAAGAAGAAGAAGAAGAAGAAGAAGAAGAACAAATACAATCTCATCACCATGCTTGATCGTGTTCCTGCCTCATCATCCTTGTATCTTGAGATCAAGACTCAACACATTTTTATTTGTCCAAGTGAGACTTTTAAAGGTCAGGGAAGCTTTTATGTATCTGTCTTTTAGGTAGGGAGTCTTTTTAAAATAATGTTGACGGATATCAGAATGGTGTGGAGTCTGCTCCTTTCTGACTAATATCACATTCACTCTGATTTATCAGGTTCCTTGTCTTTTGTGGCCATCCTTGGACTTTGAACTATAATTAGAAGAAAAAAAGTGCTAGGTTCAGGTTCTGAAAGGAAATAGTAATTATAAAACCTGGCATCATTTTATCTCCCAACAAGTCAAGGATCAAAAACACATATCAAAAATATGATTGAACCTTCCTTAAGGCACCTATAAAAACTATTATCTATAAAGGTATCTTGATAAAGCAAATGTAATTTTATAATTCAAGATTAAACTATTACTGATGTTTTCTCTTTGTTTCTAACACAGACTTGCCAAACATTAGACCGGAGAAGTCCATGAAATCCTTTAATTCACGTTAAAATCAGGTTATATTGATAAAAAAAAAATCTTAACTGTCTCTTCATTACGTTTTATGTTAAAGTTTCCTACTAGGCCTTTACTGAAACGCTCGAGCTTCCCTGTCTCTTTAACACGTGCAGCAATAAACTGATGACGCCGCCCGACGTTCAACAAGCAGCACAACAAGGAAGTACCTCTCAGTCGAGCCCGACCAGAGTCAATGTTTTCATTATAGCACAGGTAAGTTAAGCTCTACAATCCAGTAACTGCCTTTTCAAAAGGTCATTTGCTTTTAAAGTGGCTAAAAATTCAGAGCTTTTGCGACAGACTACCACTTAACTGTTAGCAAACATGGCAACTACAGCTACTGGTTTCACTTTCTAGTTGGCACCATGACAACGCAGACCCCTTTAGAGTATCAAATGTTGCTTTTTTAAAACCATTAAATAAAAACTGCGCCACTGTGACGCAGTTTGTAATTGGAGGATATCTCCTGTCGCGAGCCTAAAACTGCAGCATGTCTTTAAGTTCCCAAAAACAACGCGAGTTAGAAAGTACGAACTTCCTGGAAGGCAGCAGTGTGTAGGCCGAAGTCATTACATTACCCTAATACTGCTCCTCATAAAACTCAGAGAAATCATTAAAGTTACTTACGGATCACGTTTCAGTGAGTAATGATCTTGCTTTAGGGTATTCTACTTATATATAAATAATAATGTATTGTGTTTGGTGTTGTAGCCTTTCACGCTGTCACATCTCTTGTCATTCAAAGTGAGTGATGGCCGCTGATGTCAGAGTTTTGACACCATAGTTGTCGGCTTGCTTTATACATATTGTGGATAGATGGACTGCTTTTTCTTATTTGGGGTTCTTAGTGACATATAAGATACTAGAAAAACGATTTAAAGCATCCCACATAATGTTTTATGTTTGATTTGTTTATTCCTTAAGCCAAAAATGTTAAATTGGCAGTGATATCAAACTGAACGTGTTCACAAAAGCAGAAACATGCGATCAATTCTGCTTTTAAAGTATGTGATCATAGTTTCAAATTATTATATTTTGTGAGAGGCAAACAAAAGAATGAATATGATCAATATCATTACTGACCAGTCAGATTTGCCTGTAGCCCCAAAAACTTCTAGGGAAAATAAACCAGTTTTATAGGTGAAACTGAATGCATTTAAATTCTGCAACAGTAAATAATTTAGTTTTTTTGTCTTTTCCAGCAAGGAACAAAGTAACTTTTGTTTTTAAAGACACGTTACTTCATTTTGCAACTTCAAAACTCCGCTTTCCGGAGTTTTTTTTAATGACACAGTGACATCTATTATGTTCATTTCTGGAGCCGTCGTTGCCCAGCAACGTCCCGAGGCTGGGAAACCTCGCTATATAACTTATTCTTCCGGGACGGTGCAAGACACTGCAGCCGAGTTTCGCTTTACACACCGAATCACATACTAACAAGCAGATATAAACACACTGGCCCTTTTCAATGCACAGAAATGCAAGAAGACATTATTGGAGGAAGAGAGGAAAAGAAAGAGAGAGAGCAAGAGATAATGCAAGGGTCAAGATAAGACAGTCATTTACTGGCTGGAAGAGCTCACAGTACAGGTAGGATGCAGGATGGATGCTGAATTAGCCGTTGAATGGGGGCGCCTCGCTGAGAGAATCTGCAAATGTTCTTTAGTGCTTCTTTAACACACTTAAAATGATCAACTTTTTTAAACTTTAGATTTTTTACACCATTAATTAGGTAACAAGAAGTATTTTGGCTGTCCAACATTGCTTAATATTTAAACAAAAGTCAGATGTATATAAGAAATGCAGTCATCTTTACTAGTCATCCTAACTCTTTGGCACATATTCAAATGTTCACAGCTCTCATTTTAACTATGATTGATCATCAGAGCTCCATTTGAATCTGTCACTATATCTTCTCAGTTCCCTTGGCTTGGTGTTTGTATTTGTAATTATAATTGTTTAATACCATTATTACTATTATCTACTTAATAGTTATGAACTTTTCTTTATCACACACCTGTATGCGCAAACACCCCATAAAGCACCTACTCTGCATGTCATACATACAACATTCATAAACTTGCCTGAGTCTGATGGGGTTTTTTTTAACTCAATTTAAAACTTTTCCTTCTGTCTTTTTCTCCCTTTTCATCTGCACAAGTACCCTGGAAATATTGGTTTCGCAATAAAGAAAATAGAGGCAAATGAGAATATTTTGTTGTTGTCCATTCCTCATGATTCTCAGTCTTAACCTGTTACTGTATGAAGGTAACAGAAAATAACATCTACTGATACCTTCTGCAAAACTCAGGTTCCAGTTTTCACATGTAGTCAAAAAGATGTTTTTAATTATTTGAATAAATTAAAGTAGTTAGTATAAATTATGCTCTATGTTTTCTACATAGTTAAACTTTTAATGAAGATGTTCAAACTAGGAAATAACACTAATAATGGAGATTTAAAAGAAAGGAAAAATGCAATATTATTTTAGATTCCTTATTATAACTCATCCCAAGCCGTCTTAGCTGAGTTTAGGTCAGAATATCCGATAACACATCTTCACCATCCTTATAGATTAATAATAAATAGCCCTTAAATAGCTCAGAGGAGTGTTTTGGGTCATGACGGTCCAACAAAGTGCAAACCTGATGGGAAAATATGTAACTGAAGAATGGTGATTTGTGATTGTGGTTAAGTTTGCCTTAAGTATTGAGTAACAGCATCACTTGTACCGTACTCCCACATCATCATACAACCTCCTCTGTGCCTCACAATGGAAATCAGTGATTCCTCTTTCCTACATCTCGCAAAAACACAGAATTTGGATCAAAGTATAAATTTCTATTGGTCTAATTTCTTTTGCTTGAGAATCATCCAAGCAGTTTTCTTCATATTGGCCACCCTGTGTAGTAATTTGTCTGTAGAAATTCAGCTGCAAGGCTGATTCCTGTGGTCTCTGCTGAACAGCTAATGTTGAGATCTGTCTGCCACTTGAACCATGGGAGCGAGTCAAACTGTCATATGAGGCTTTAACTGGAGATTTCTGAGGCTGGTGACTAATGAACTTATCCTTGATCCTCATAAGAGTCAGTTTCATCCTTACTGTTGACGGTTTTTGCTTCTAAACTGAAAGACACAAAGAATGGAAAGAATCTTAAAATAAACGAAAAGTAAAATGCTTTTTTAAAAAAAAACTATAAAAGAATTATTTTGTCCAAACTTGTGACTGGGTCTATGTTTCTGTATTTATAGGATGCCTGTTGAAAGCCCGGAGGAGAAGACAGTGGAGGTGCTGTCTCTGCCTGAAGGAATAGACGAAGAGCTGCTGTGTCTTTACTTTGAGAATGAGAGGCGCTCTGGAGGAGGTCCGCTTGATTCTGTGGCGAAGACGGGGAACCGTGCTGTACTGGTTTTTGAAGAGGCAGAAGGCAAGTTTCAATAGTATATGTGTAGTAGACTGTTGTCAAATGTAAATCTGATTTTTCAATGTTTGAATGCTCTTGTTATTCATTAATTTAACTATATCATATTCAGACATGCAGTCATGTGAATTAAAAAAAGTAAATCCTCTTTAATTCTGAGGTTTTACATATAAGGACATGTAAAAAAAAAAAAATAATAATAATTCTGGGTCTGGATCAAAATTCAATACAACCTGAGATGAAAAACAACACATGAAATATATTTTACCTTTTGTATTTATAAAATGAAGTTGATAAGCTGATCATTATCAGTGTCAGCGCTTCTATAAAAGCAGAAGTTTTGTGAGTTTGCTGGTCTGAAGCATTCAGGTATGTGTTGACATGATGCCAAGGAGCAAAACATCAGCAATAATCTTACATAAGCAACTATTGCTGCCCATTAATCTGGTAAGGGTCTTTAAACCATTCCCAACCAACATGGAGTCCATCATTCTACACTAGATAAAGATTATTCACAAGTGGGAAACATTTGAGACAGCTCCCAGTCCAGTTCAGACCATGTAATGCTCAAAGATACATAGAAAGAATCCTGAGAGCTACATGTACTCTACAGGTCTCAGTTAGCATGTTAAATGTTAAAGTTCATTACAGTATAATTAGAAAAAAACTGAGCAACTATAATTTGTTTGGAAGGGTTGCAAGAGAAAGTCTCTTCTCTCTGAAAAGAACATGGCGGCACAGCTTGGCTTTGCAAAGTTACAGCTGAATTAACCACAAGACTTCTGGAGCAATGTCCTTTGGACAGATGATGCCAACATGGAAGTATTTGTTCATGTTGCCCAGCAGGATGTTTGGTGAAAACCAAACACAGCATATCAGCACAAACACCTCACACCAACGGTTGAGCATGGTGGTGGAGGGCTGATCATCTGGGCTTGTTTTGCAGCCATAGCACGTGGACACCTTGCAGCCATTGAGTGGACCATGAACTCCTCTAGATACCAGAATGTTCTAGAATCAAGTGTGAGGCCGTCTGTCCGAGAGCTAAAACTTGACTGAAACTCTCATGTAGCAGGACCATGATCCCAAACACGACAGCAGATCTACAACAGAACGACCGGAAAGAAAATTAAGTGTCAAAATGGTCCAATCAAAATGCAGATCGTATTCTGACTTAGACCTTTCAATATAAACCAAATTTCATATCTCAATTTTTTTTTACCTGAATCACAATTTTTTTTTTTTTGTCAAGTAACCAAATGGATCATTCTAGTTTACAGCCTTGAGGGCTAAATGCTCTTTTATTAAGGTTCAGCAGCACATGTGCATTAAAACAGCTTACTGAAATTGAAGGTACTGTATATTAAATGTTTCTTAAACAACATGAATGAAAAATACTTTTCAATGAATACAGTTGTCCAAAATGCAAAATGAAAAGATTCTTTTAATTTGAAACAAGCTATCTCGATATAAATGCTATTCCCTCATTCTATATCGTGTGTGAAAATGTCTTGATTTATTTGAAAATCGTGACATATTACCCTGCCCTATTCTGACTGACATAATGTTGCAACAGTTGCTGCAACCTCAATGAACTGATGCAATATTGTGAAGATAATTGGGTCAAAATCATCCACAGTGATGTGACTTGATTACATCATGATTACTTCAAGTTACTGCTGCTAAAGGTGCGTCTACAAGCAGCTGAATATACGCACTGCTTCTGCTTTTTAGCCTCCTTTTTGCTACATAAATGTTATTCATCTCAGGTTGTATTTGCCTAACACAACCTGACCAGATGACTTTTATTATGTCCTGATGTATGAAACAATTAACTGAATAAATGATGTGCTTTCCTCTTCACGTGACTCAAACTCAACTTACAATTCATTATGTACTTTAATCATTTTCTCCATGCTACACTGAGATTCCCTCTTGGTTTAAAAGCTCATGGAAATCACTCGTTCTTTTGCCTGTTTTCAAAAAGATTGTGAAAATAAACACTGCATTAATTGTTCTTCCACATATTAAATTGAAAAAAAAATTTTCTGCTCCAACCACATCAACAGCTGCAGCCAGAGTGCTGTCTAAAGGCCACCATGTTCTGTATAATGTCGAGCTGATTGTCAGAAAGCCTCCATCAAAGGACCAATGCAGACTGCTCCTGCGAGGGATCAACCCCGGTACCTGCATGGAAATGATTGAGCTCTACGTTGAGAACATGATGGACCTCAACATGAACGACTACACCTTGCACCAGTCACCAGGCCGAGATTTTGTCCTCATTCATCTCCGTCAACCCTGCTCAAAAGGTCTTTAAATTCACATGTTTTTAATTCCTTAGAAGAAATTAACCCTCACTGTTCAGACTTCATAGATGGTGACCCCTTCGCTGTTTACAATCCAACAACTGCAGAGGGGGTTATGATTTAAATTTGAAATGTGATTCTTCATTACAGATTGTGATTTTTTAGTTTGCTTTTTTAACACTAGACGATGTCTACAGACTGTATCAGGAGCCATATTTACCCCCCAAAAAATGCACATCCCATATGAGTCAGTTTTAAAGATTTATTCAGCAGCAATATCTCTTACAACTAGCTGAAAAAGTATTGTGGAAAAAAAAATGTGGATACTTATGTGAGTAAATTTTTTCTCCCGCAACCTAGTTTATGATATTTTAGGCCTACACTGGTAGTTATCGTGACTAATGACAAGTATTTCAGCTAATCATCAATACTAAATCCAGATTTCACCCAGAACTCTAGTTTTTGTTTGTTTCTGTTGCTAGAGGGTAAATACTGGAGATCTAACTGGCAAAACTGTGGCAGTAAAATGGTTAAACAGTTTAAAAAACTGTCATCGTGGGACTGTCAGCACTTAGTTGAAAGCTGGGCTGTGTCCTACTGTATCCTCACTGATGGGTGGCTGTGGCTCAGATGACAGATCGGCCATCTTTCAATTCAAAGTTTGGCTTGAAATCACGTTCAGACGTAATGCAAATTTATTCTGCCACGATATGATTCTGATTCATGATCCAGAAATTGAAATGAGACTATATCACATGCTGATTTAACACCATCACTCCCATTAATACCAAATCACAAAAATCGACTAAAATGTCATCTATCATAATGTTATTCCTGAGCTCAATCAGACATTTAAAGAAAAAAATTAAGATTGACACATTCTGTATGTTGAGTTTTAAAATGTTACATCATGTAACAGAAAACTGAAATAATACATTACTATTTAAATATGTTATAAATGTTTTAAATGCAGGTATTGCATTGGATGCATTGGAAATGTTTTTAACAGCAAGCCTGCACATATTTTTATGATTTAATGTTTTTTTTTGTTTTTTTTTTATAGATTTCCAAACTCTCAGCACAAAAATCTCCAAGAGAAAACTCGATAGTGTCGTGGTCACTCTGGAACAGATTGAGCAAACAGACTCCATCCTTGTGGAGAACCTGCATCCGGGTACCACACCAGACCTTCTGTCTATGTACTTTGAGAGCCCGCGTGGTGGGAGTCAGATGGTGAAGGAGGTCACCATGCTGTCAGAGGGAGCAGCAAAGGTGTCCTTTGCAAACTATGAATGTAAGTTTTATATTCTTTAACCTTCAAACTCCTGTTGCTCTTTTGTTTTATTTACTAAACAAAATGTCTGTTTTTGTTTTGTCCTAACAGCTGTGGATCCCGTCCTGAATCTTCAGCACAACCTGGATGACGCACAACTCGTAGTGAAGCCCTACTTTCACTTTCTTCAACCTACACCATCGGAAGACGTTGAATTCGAGAGCCAAGACATCACAGAAAAAAGCTCAGAGGACCTGAATGCAATCCAAACGCAGGCTGGTCCCATCCTTGTAGATGCAGACCAGTCCTCCCCTGCTGGGCCATCAGACAGCAGTCACTCCTCCTCTTCCCAGACATCCTCAGACCCTCCTGCTGCCTGTGAAATGGTAGAAATGGTGGAAGAGGAAATCATGGAGGATGAAACTGAAGAAGCACAAACACTCACTTGTGATATTGCCATCACAGACCCAGTAAAATATTCTTTGTTCCAGTGCAGCGCTGCTTATCAAGACATACAGAAAACCAATCCAAATTTTAGCATCCACATTAAAGATGATTGTGTGCACATTGCAGGGCCTGACAGACTTCAAGTGGAGCAGATAAAACACACAATCCTGGACTTTATTGGCAAGATGGTAACGAGTCATTTCACCCTGGAGCTGGAAGAGGCTCAGTTCCTAGCGAGAAAAGACGTGGAAGAGCAGCTGCTGAAAACCTTGACTCAGCCAGACTCTCCTGCTACATACGCTGTTTTAGACATGAATGTTATGGTAACATCTGTATCCCAGAGCGCAGCAGATCAGGCATGGAGCTTCTTAAAATCCCAAGTGAGTCGTGTGAGCATGCTTTTGGACACAGAGCTTGAGTGCATGCTGTATTGCAGAGAGTGGGGTCAGTTCCTGCAGGCTCTGGACTTCACCTCTGTGAAGGCGTCAGAACGAGGAGGGAGTCTTGATGTCCTGACTTTGAAAGGAATGGAGAATGAGAAGCAGACTGCGATCCTGGAGTTTCTGAGCACACCCATCGAAAGCGAGTCGGTCATCTCTATGGAGCCGGACATGCTGAAATACATGCAGATTCACTGTCACCAGCTGCTGGCTGACATGGACCAAGTGTCAATCGTTCCACTAGAGGCGGGAGATGTGTCTGGTTTGAAGGTATCTGCTGGTATCTTTCTTTTCTGCTAACTGTTAAAAGGTTTTAAATTCCTCGTCTCATCACTGGTTTTGTCGCCTTGATAGATCCATGGCCATGCAGTTGCTTGTCAAATGGCAGAGGAGGTGCTTCGAGGTGTGGTCTCGTCTATCTGCACCAGAACCATCACAGTGAATGCTCCGGGAGTGGCCCGCTTCTTGGACGAAAAGGAGTGCAGGAGCATTATTAACGAGATGGAAACCAAGTTTGCGGTCTACATCAGCCCACAGTATGTGCCCTGGAAGCCCTTACCTCACCAGGTAAGGGAGTCATGGAACAAAACGAATGTTTCCGAACATCTCTTCTATGTATTTCTGTGCTTTTAAAGCAACTGCAGGCTCCATCTCAGCTGGCCTGGTGTCATTCTTCTTGATAAGCTATCTTGAGGTACACAGTGGAGCTGGAAGCAGAGTGTATTTGCATATTCAAGGCAGTGGCACAGCACAGTTGTTTGGTTTTCTGTATGAACTGCACGCTGAATGCTTTAGTTTTGGTTTAATTTCAGTTGCCACACACATACAGTAGCAGGCAGAAGTGTGGATGCTAATACCGTTATTATTTAAAGTGAAGAAAAAAGTTCATCTTAACAAAAACAAAAAAATAAATATTTACAAGGATGCTTCTTCATTGTATAGGTTTGTAATTTTTATTTTTGGGTCTCGGTAACAGTATAGCAATGTTTCATTCACAAATGATCCGACTGTTAGGATGAGAAGGGAGACTTCCGTCATGAAGAGCTGAATCTTCAAAGGGGCGGGACTTTATTTTGATGGGCACACCAGACTCGGATTATATCATTATGTGAAATAAGGAATGGGAGTAGACTCTGAGAAGATAACAAGTGTAGTAGGAACACATGGCAACAGGAGTGAATCTAAAGTCTCGTAAAGTTCAGACTTTGGAATATCTTGTTGTGGATCTGTGTTCATTTGTTTATTTAAAGATTTGATAAAAATATTAAGTCTTTTTTGAATGGCAAAATGCATAAAATAAGGGTTTTATGACAAACACTAAATTAAAAACTGCTTACTAACATACAAAGTTTCATAGTTGCCAAATAGAAGCTCTGATTGATTGTAAATGAAGAGACATTTGGGAGCCCGATACCTGGCTCTTCTCAGGCAGCCGGACTTCCTACCAATAACGTAGCTTACTCTAATTGTTCAGGAATTACAGGGTGCCAGCCAGGTATCTGCTCCCTTAATTTGTATGGAGTGAAAGTAGTTTAATAATGGTAAAAAATGTGGAAAGCAATTTGTGAGAAAAGCTCAGTTATTGGGATTTTAAGAAGATTAAAGTATTATTTTCCTCCATAGTTATTTCCAAGTGAAAGGATGCTTTCTGCGGACAAAGGATAGCTAATCACCCATTGATTATAACACTAAACAGATGGAACAAAGTCAAAACAGCTATGTCATGTTTCTGTGACAGAAAGAGGTATAAAACATCACATTTTGACTGTTTTGTTTAGGTGTTCCCATACTTCTGGCTCCATACATTTATATTATTCATCTCGATGTTGAAGGGCTGAATCCATGTCAGTAAAAATTAAATAGATAAAAAAACTAACAGGCATTGTTTCAGGCATTAATGCTCATTTCAGTCATCACAGGCTAATCTGTCTCCTTCCTATGTTTCCTAGACTCAGCTAATTGTGTTCTGCATGTTATGGGGTGATGAATTATTTTGTTTCCTTTGAATCTGTCCCATTTTGAAATAACTATGGAAGGAAATGACACTATAATTCAAATGACCCATCTTTCCACCAGCACTTAAACGCAGCATATATTTATGAAACTACGAGGAGATGTGAGGCCAGGAAAGGAGTCTGAATACTCTGCCTGCACATGCAAGCTGATCCATGTGTAAATGTAACCTGATATGTGCATGCCAGGCGATGCATACGCACAGATCTCATGATTTGTATGCACACGAAGCTTTCTGAACATGAAAATCACATCTTGTATGTGCAGTTTCTATTGTGTGCATGTGTAAAGTTATTTTACATGCATGGAAATGGTTTCATAGTATTGTCTGGATTTGACCTCACACTTGCAAATACCAAAAAAATGTTTCACACAAAATCATGCAAGTACACATTTATAGCTAATTAATTTCACTAATTTCACTCTATTGCTTCAGGGTAAATCAACTGTGGGCAAGCATTCATGTGGTGAGGACTGGCAGCAGACATTGATGGACAGTGTTTTCTATTCCAGAGAATAACAAGCTCAGGTCCCGGCTCAGCAGACCTTTGAAATTCACAGAAGAGTTTTTTATTCTTGTAATAACACAGATTTCTGATGATTAATTTAGAGTATAAAGTAGGAGTTGCCAGTTTGAAATGTTCTGATATTTCTCAAAGTGGTGACTGTTTACTTTTACATTAAGATCAATAATAATAATAATAATAATAATAATAATAATAATAATGACAGTAGTCAAAGATAGACAGAGCTTTCTTCCTTTTACTGGTAAAAGAAGGTAGAGAAGTAAAATGTTCTGCTTCAGGTGGCTGTTACCATGCAACAGCCTCTCCAATATAACTGATTATATATGTTGCAAGCATTGGAAGTTTGGTGGATTTTTCTTTTAGTAGAAAAAGCCTCAGAGTGCTGCATCAGAAAAACAATATCATGGAAAACCTCTAAAGTCTGCGGTTTGCATCCTTTAAAGGAAAACTGGCTTTGAAACAACACATTCCCTCCTCTTTCCGTCACTTCATATTAAGTTCTACCATGTTTCACTAAAACTCAAGTTTTGAGCATCACAGCTGAGCTTGCATTTCCATATTTGAGGCAACTCCCAGGACCCACAGATTTGGAGCTTTTAGGCTCCTTGTTTTTATTGCTGCTTTGTTCACTGTTACTGCATAAATTAACCCCAAAAAAAGGCAAGTTTTTAATATTGTTTTGTTTTGGTTGGTCTTTGAAATAAACTTCCAGCGAGATTGGCCTTAACTTTTTAAAGAATTGTTTTTTGGTTTTTTATTAGCTTGGAATAGTGAGAATAAATCATCTGGTGGTAACTCAGCTGCTTTCGTCTCAGGACTCATTGGCATTCACATTGTTGTTAAAATGTGTCCAAATGTATCCCAGAGCATCTCTGAATCCATCCTCACTGCATCCTCGGTGCATTCACACATGCAGTCGGTAGAAAAAAGGAACGAAGTCATGAAACATCATTTAATCAACAAATGTGATGAAAAGTTGTGAGTTAGTTGTAAATATGTGGTCTTTGTTCAAGTTCTGGATATTTTAGTAATAAGTTGGAATATTTTTACCTGCAGCAGAAGTAGATGGTCTTAAGGAATAATCATATTTATTATTTCAGGATGTTTTTGAAACTGCTTGGAGGATGATGTCCCACAAAAACTTCCAGAAAGGATCTACGAGTGACTCTACACCCGAGTTGAAATCGGATCCCTTACCGATGGATCTGAATGGAATTTCAAACAAAGGTAGCATCATCTCTCAGCACTGAATCATTTTTTATATTTTCAGTTTTAAACCCTGTGTTTACCTCTTTGCAGGCCTGATAGAGGAGGCAAAGAAAATCGTCTCGGCTATTGATAAGAGCCCGGAGGAGGAAGTGATTGCTGCAGACCAACTCATTGATGTGGATGACATGGACTTGTACACGGCAGACGAACCAGGCAGCTTAATAGTCTTGGACGCCGATACGACAGCTCCTGAAGCTTCCCAACCCTTAGCTGATCAGAATGCTGCGAGTGGACCGCTCCTGATGCCTGATGCAGCTATGGGCTTCGCCAGCAATCTGGAAGAGGAGGCCCAGCTGTCTTTAGCCATCCAGTTCTCCATGGAGTCAAGCCAGTGGACTCTGGAAGATGAGGAAGAACAGTTTCAAAAAGCCTTGGAGTTGTCCAAGAAAATGACTCAGAATGAATCCAGCTCCAGTGCTACCAACAAGACCCCCCAGGAAGACCTGCAGAGGAAGGAAAATGTTGTATCCTTAGAGGACGCAATAAAAGCAGCAAACACCATCCAGTTGCACGTGTTCGCAGGGTACAGCTCCGATCTGATTCGAGTGGACATCGCCTTCGGTAAGAAAGTGACCCAGAGGCAGGCTGAGGAGAAACTGGAGCACAGGAGCGTAAGGAGCATGTCTGATTATCACAGGAAATGTTTGGAGATGATCAAGCGGAAGCACGCAGTCAGGATTGAACTCGAGGGAACCATCATCGCTGTGTCTGGGTTCAAGGACTATGTGACCCAAGCGATAAGCGATGTGAAGCTGCTGATGGAGAAAATCTGTAACTTTGTGACAGACAAAGAAATCCTGAAGACTGTCCGGTGGGAGCGCCACCTGACATCGTCAGAAACAACACCGTATTCTCCCGATGCCACTGTATTCATTGAGAATTCTTGGAGGATGAAGCTTAAGAAGGTTGATATCTTGCTCGACAATCAACCCCACGTTATTGACTTTGAGAAGATGACGGAGTGTAACGTAGCTTCAAACACATCTGTGAAGATCGCCAGGAAGCTTCTGGAATTAGTAGATTTGACTGGCGACGTACCAGGTAAGCTGATGCTGTCTTGTCTGTGGAGCCATGAACGTGATAAACTGGTTTAATCGGTCAAAAATAAAACTGATTACAGCTTTTTAGTTGGCTCGGTGATGCTAACACGCTAACAAAGCAGCCAATCGGCAAAGACCACAACACATCAGTAAGCTTGTTGGTTTAATGAGGAGTCAAAGTATTAGAAAGTTTGAAGGACCACAGAATGTGAAGGTGTACATGAATGTGAAGGTCCTCTTGTTGTGCTCATCTGGATTGTGATTAGTTGCTAGGTAAAATGAGACTCTGGGGGGGGTCTGTTTTATATAAGATAAGATGGGACTTTATTGATCCCACAGTGGGAAAATTTGGGGGTCAGTAACCTGAACTAACTCTGGACCTTCAAACTGATGCTTGAACGAGTGAATGGATATGAACACGGCTGAATCAGGTTGGGGAATGGTGAGGGATGATGGATGGATGAGGGAAGAGAAAGGGGACAGTGCTGAATGAGTGAACCAGGTTGAAAGCTTGAGGGTTTCACTTATAAAAACGTACCTTCGAACAGTTCCATGAGCTCTTTGAGGGTTATAAGGACTGGAGCTACCTGAAGGATGGTGTACAATCGAAGGCTTTTTCCAACCATTGGTTGCAGACGGGAATGTTGAAGTGACGTCAAAGCTAGATCAAGACTCCTGGAAGAGTTATAATCATGTTTTAAATACTCCGTAGATGCATTAAACCCGAGGCTTCCCAAGGACTGGGAGATATGGTAAAATGTTTTGAAGTTTGTTAAGTCAAGTTCCCCGAATTGAAGATGGTGCCGGTGTGTGCGGTGCGTCTCTGTTTCTTTATCAGCTGTTTTTTGTTATTTTTAAAAAACCTTGAAGAATGTGTTCACGCTGAGGTTATCCAGTCAGATGTTTTTACTTCAAGCAAGGTGTCAGTTAAAGTGGAGAGGGGATCGGGCTTTTGGAGAGCAAATATTAAGTTATTCTAGAGTTTACTGCAGAATCTTTACAGTCCTTCAAATCATGTCTGAAAGCTCACTTTTTTTTACCTTTGCTTTTAATTCGAGTTCAGATTGAGTGCCATTAGGTTTTTATGTTGCGGTGTCTCTTTGTTTAGACTTGTTTCACTAACTGTTGATTGTGTTTGCTTTTGTGTTTAATTTTTTTGGGCCTCATGTTTTTTTACATGAATTTGTAAAGAATTTGGTCAACCTCGTTTTAAACGTGCTACAGAAATACATTCAGCATTGACATTGTTCATGCTGTCAGTTTCAAAAGTGTACTAGTAGGGACTGCAACATAAAGCACATATTAGTTCTGTTTTCATCTCTCAGCTTCGTCTTGAAAGCTCCGGGTGAGCTTTTCTGTGTGATGCTTGTACTGGAAGGACTGGTGCACCGAGTCACATTGGCTCACATTTCCAAGCTTTCTACTTAGTCGCCGGGGTATTTCAGGTGATTCAAGAAATTTGTTGTGTTTTCGTTTTGCTGTTCACCAACTAGCGATAAAGTTTGCACTTTGTGTTTATCCGCTCTTCATCATTTCTTCTGAATCCAAACCACTTTAATTTTAGTGATGGGCCAGCTGTTTCAACAGTTCAGGAAGATGACATGAGTTCAGTTTTAGTTTTTCTTCCTCTTTTTGTTTTTTTTGTGGTCATCAACCAGCTAAACGGTGCATTACTAGGGGTCGTCACGATATGATATTATCACAATATGAACTTCATGATACGATATTTATTGCGATAGTGGGAAGGCTCAAAAATAACAAGAATGACAAAATAAAATGCTCTGACCAGTCATTGGTACAACATTGTTATGACATTTTGAACAGCTTGTAAAACATTTGCTGAAGAGCCAAATTCAAGTAACAGCTCAACACATATTTATGTAGAAAAAAACAACCCAGGCAATGTATTAAATGAACTTCACCAAGGCATTAAAATACAGCCTATTTGATAAATAAAAATACCCAGGCACAACAAACTGCCTTGTCATTTGGTTCAAAAGAGAACACTGGCCTCAAAGGATCATGGTCTATGTAGTTTAGTATGTTTTGCTCCGCTAGATCAGACTGAAAACTATCATTTTTGCCTCAAGACACACTGCTTGATATTGTGGCAAGACCACGACGATATTGTGGCAATTTCCCTATATCGCGATATTGTGACACCCCTATGCATTACCAGCAGTTGGTGGACTGGAGCGTACTGAGGGACACATAGCAGCCTCTGTAGACGGATTGGATTGAAATGTCTCGTGCTTATTATGGAGATTGACGTAAATGTAATTAAATTTTGAGATTTTCATCGCCCAGCCCTGCTCTTCACTACAAGCCCATTCTACTCTTATGTTTAATCCTTTTAATATTAACCATAGGCACCTCTTGATTGAATTTAATCAAGATTCAGAGGACTGCATTATAAAACCATTTTTCAGGTTAATGCTACTTCTTTTTCTGAACACAGCTTCTTCTTGTTCCCACCATGTGACGATCTGGTACCTTGGTACAGCATTGCTGTTGGAAGAATCCATTCTGAATGTGCTTCTGATGTCCGTTATAAAATTCAGTGAACGGAAGAAATGTGGTCAAATAGCTGCAACGTAGCATTTGCTAACATTTCCCAGCACTAACGGAGAGCCAACAGGTGAAAAAGAAAAGTGGGATTGACTTCTATCAAGGGGGAAATGTTTGCTTCAACAGAGTAGTAGTAGGCATTTTAGCGAGACAGCCCCCCCTCTTGGTTATTACATTCATGCTAATTCTCTGACTCACTCAGTGTCAGTTGTCTGGCTTATCTTGACATTGGTGCACTGCACCCAACAGTTTTGAAGCCTATTCATTATGTCAGACTCTAATAGTCTTTATAATGTGTTTTTGCAGCTTAAACTCAATAAAAGATTATTTATTGAGCTATTAGATAGACAGTACTCCCTTTTCTTTTTCTAAAGTAGTTGAAAAACACTCATTAGTATGGGTGGGCAATTTTTTGTTTAACGACTTTAAAATCTGTTCTTTTTTGGAAAAAAACAAAACTTTTTGTTAAAACAATAAAAAAAACTATATTTTATATATATATATGTGTATTATATTATATATGTGTATTTTTTATATATATATATATATATATATAAAAAATACACAT
>JBBBVU010000018.1:5028042-5039130 GCA_037177055.1 Atherinosoma microstoma
GTGTATTATATTATATATGTGTATTTTTTATATATATATATATATATATATAAAAAATACACATATATAATTTAGAACTGAATCGAGAGGAAAGCATATCGTCCCAGCCCTACTCGTTAGCTCTGAGTGGCCTTTATTCTTATTTTAAGGTTGACTATCACTTTCAGAGCACACAAGCGTTCTCACTGTGGTTTAAATTAGACGATGAGGAGGCTGATGGAACATTCATGTGTTCATATTTTACCCACCCAGCTGTTACTTTTTTGATGTTTTGTTTTATTTTTGACTTGTATGATCATATTTTTTTTGCCTAAAAGCATTAACTGAACCATTTCACGACAGAGGAGGAATACTCTCTGCTGTCAAACATGCCCGAAGCAACCAAAGTGGATGAGGAGTCTGATGAATTTCAGGGCGTGGTAAGGACTTTCTACGAGACCATACACGAGTACCACAGCAAAATCAGGATCATACAGGTGAAAAATGAGCTTCACATTTATGCTGCAGGTCATTCTGGTGGTTCAGTAATTATATATAAGGTCTTTTTTTCTTATCTGTGTTAAGGTGGAGAGGCTCATGAATAGACTGCTGTACAATCAGTACAAGTTAAAGAAGGCGAGCATCCTGCAGCGATCCTCGCACCCGGAAGTGGAACGAACTCTCTACCACGGCACGAATCAGGAGAGCGTGAAGGAAATCTGCGTTCATGGATTCAACAGGAGCTTCTGTGGAAAGAATGGTATGTTTCAGTTAGAGATGGGCTTTTAAAGCAAAAATACTTTTGAAATTGGGTTATTTGATCATTCTTTGAACCCCCCACAGCTCCAGCCGGTGTTCAGTGTTTGCTAACACCATGTTGCTAGCATTTTCATATACACATGCTGTTACTATTCCATTTAATCCCAGGTGTTCAGCAGCTATGGGAAGCACATTTTCAGCAGTATGCTGCTCTGTCATGGCTTAGTACTGTCCAGTTGAGTGTGTAATGATATGAGATGTTTTTTTATGATTCTGTTGTAAGCTCTGTCCATGAATCTGGTGAGCAACAGCTTTTCAACACTCACTAACTGAGTGTTCAGCTCACCTAGAGTATTATCACACATTCTTCAGTCCTTTGCTGATGGTTTTTTATTGCTGGGACTATAAACTCAGGCTCAACAAATTCCATCAAACTTGGAAAACCGCTAACAAATCTGGCAAGAAGCGTGTTTTAAGCTATCGTCTTTGAAATGAGGTCTGCTATTTACTCGTCACATCTGGTGACAAAGCTAAGCACCGGCTGCTTCTGTTGGATGCACATTATCATACTAGACTTACGATGTGCTAGTTTGACCTGGCAGAGGTTGCACTGGACATCCTCGCCATTTATTTTCTTGAAGGATTCCCACACAGAACCTTTTGTCTGTCGTTTTTAGCTCTGCATGTTTGATATATTGTTAATCCATCAGCATCAAACCTCACACCGTCTCGTATTTTGCACCAGAGCCTAGCAACAGTAGCCACGTTTACCTTGATGCAAGTATTCAGATTAAAAGCCTGATTGGAAGAAAAATGCTTAATGTGAACGAACCGATCAGAAGAGTCTGATCTGATCCCTCATTCGGATCAAAACGTCATTCAGATCGACACAGATAGGCCGATCCTTACACGCCTGTTACGTCGGCCATACATCAGCGTAACACATTCCTGCACTTCAATAACACGGCAGGACCGAGTCAGAACCGGTCATTATGTGACGCAAGTACATTTCTTGAGATATTAAAAGAATTTAGGGGATAGACGGCAATAAATGGGCACGAGCAGTGGTGTTTGTTTACATCGGACATCGCTGTCTCTTCTTCTACTGCTATTTCTGGACAGTCAGTCATATAAACACACGTTATACTCGGAATAGGTTTTTTTTTTAGGGTCCATGTAAACCAGGACTATTCGATTCGATCCCACAAGGGCTGCAGTCCTTTAGGTTTTCTCTGTTTCCCTCCAACATATCTGACTCAAATTAAATGGATCCAACAGCTGATGATGACTCGTTAATTTGACTCGGGTGAGTTGGAGCAGGGAAACATGGACAGCCTGCAGGGTTGTGGCCCCTCGCAGACCAGACCTGGACCCCTCTGGACTGAATTGAATAGCCCTGATGTAAACCGTGCAGGTTTGATAAGAACTTGTAACCCAACTGTAGAAACTTTGTATGTGTATTTACCAGATTGGTAAATTGGCGCCACCTTGTGGTGGAAGTAATTCATTACTACCAGGTGCTTATTAATTATTAGAGGGTTGCATCCACTATTTGATTTCTTTCAATTAGATGACTTATTAAAACTTCAGAAATCAGTACAGATGCTTAGTTTTAATAACTGACTCTTTGTTTATCTTATTTTGACTGTTTTTCTAATCTTTTTTTTATTTTCCACACACAGCCACGGTCTACGGTCAGGGGGTGTATTTTGCTGTGAACTCTTCTCTGTCTGCCAAGAGTCAGTACTCGCCCCCAAACGCAGACGGATACAAGTTTATTTTGGTGTCTAAAGTTCTGACTGGAGACTTCACTACAGGCGACCACTCGATGAAAACGGCGCCGCTAAAGGAGACGGGCGACGTTCCCCTCAGATACGACAGCGTAACCGACAACATCACCAAGCCAACTATGTTCGTCATCTTCAACGACACGCAAGCTTTTCCAGAATACCTCATTACGTGTCAGCTAATCCACCGCTGAGGGAACGGAGGACAAAGACTGTTTGTGTTTTAATGTTTCTGCCATGATTTAAAAAAAAAGTGCATTTGAATGTTAAAGGGCTTTATCATTGAAGGGCCCAGTTTGATCAGCCGCAATGATTATGGTATTTCATCAAGGCAAAAGCTAGTTGGGGTTTTCTGTTTTCACTTTAACCTTTTAAGATATTGTGATAAAGAAGAAATGAGCCATTTTAGTTGAAAGAGGCCTGTTTAAAGATGTTTATCATAGTTTGGCTCAGCATTTAATTAAATTTCACTTGTAATTTGCTGGGAAAATTGTATTTTTGCCTTATCTTTGTGCATGAAGCACTTCTTTATGGTTGGTGTACTGCCTACATGCTGGACTGGACACATGAAAGCCAAAACGGATGACTAAATGTATTCGCTACCAAAAGAAAAATAAATAACCAAGTTAAAATGAAGAAGAAAAAAAAAGGATTTAAACAAATCTGTACAATATGTTTAAAGTTTATAAAGCTTTATCTTGTCAGAAACGGCACTGAAACCATGAAATCCGACTTCAAACCTACCAGACTGAAAACTAATGACATTTTCTGCCACACTTCCACTTTTAAAGGGAATAGTTTGGATCTGAAATAACATTTTGGAACTCCAACGTCAGAACAGCTTTAATTTGTAAAGAATTAAACTAATTGGGTTTGATGGGCCATTTATCCTCCCGACAGACAGAGCTGCCATATTCACTGCTGTTAGTAAAAAGGTTAATGTGAACAAACAAGCTCGTCTGGGACAATTTATCATGTTTTTATATCTACTTTCCTGTTCAAGTACTTCCTGTAAGTTTCCCCAGAGGTAACCACGTAGTCTAAATTCAGTCATCTTTTCTTTTTTTTCCTTTTCTTTCTGGTCATGCAGGAATATTTTCTACATGTGGGTTAAATGGATTGAATAAAGAGAGTCCACTGCCTTACAGTAACTAGTCCACAGCTTTACATGTTAACCAGAAACACAGCAACTTGGCATCATCGTGTATGCGTCATCATATGCATCCTTTAATATCATGCAACTGACAATGTTTATTCTTCTAAGTTATGAGTCAAGAGATCCGTGTCCTGGTAAAACATTTAGCATCCGTCAGAACTATTGTTTACCGTGTAGGGATCCATGTTATCTGAATAAAACAGAGTATGAATCTACTTGTTCACTTCTTTCCTGATCTGTAAACATGTATCAATAACAGTGCCTGCTCTCTGAAGTTCTCTGATCTCTCATTTTTATTTGTTCAGTTATGTGATTACAGACCAAAAATGTGTTGAATGCAGATTGTTTCCTTTTTTTAACATTACTTTTTCAACTTTATCATTTTTTTTAATCGAAGAAAAGAAGAATTTGTGGTCTTATTGGAGATTCTTTTGTTTCTAAAGAAAAAATAAAGCTTAAAATGAAACGATGTGGAGATTGTCTTTTCAGGACCGACCAGCTGTTGGTAAGCAGGGTTAGAGTTTGTCGGCCCATTTTCCCAGAATATCTAGGTTCATTCTTGGTACACCTTTTCTAGTACCAGACAAAGGTTTGGACCCCCTTTTTCTCTCAGACCTGCCTTAATTCAACTCAGATTCAACAAGGTTTTTGGATATTTTGCTCCATATGGACATGATAGCGTCACACCTGCACATCCATGATGAGCCTGACCCTGTTGATATAAGTCAGGATGGATCCATGCTTTCATTTGTCCACCAAATTCTGGCCATCTACCATCTGAATGTGGAGCTGAATTGGAGACTCATCAGACCAGGCAATGTTTTCCATCTTTTATTGTCCAGTTCTGGTGAGTCTGTGTGAATTGTAGCTTCATGTTTGTGTGTTCAGAGAGAAAAAGTGCTTATTTGAGTTCCAGTTGCCTTTCTATCATCTCCAACCAGTCTGCCTATTTTCCTCTGACAACAAGAAGGCATTTTGGTCCAGACAACTGCTGCTCACTGGACATTTTCTCTTCTTCAGACCATTCTCCGTAAACCCTAGAGATGGTTGTGGGTGAAAATCCCAGTAAATACTCAGACCAACAACCATGCCATGTTTAAAGTTACTTAGATCCCATTTCTTCCTCATTCTGATGCTCTGTTTGAACTTCATCAAGTCATCATCATCATGTCTACGTAACTAAATAAATTGAGTTGCTGCTATGTGATTGGCTGATTAGATATTTGTGTTAAACAATTGAACAGGTGGACCTAATACAGACATTTATTATTTGTAAAAACCTTGCTTTGAGTAAGAGAAACCTGTCACAGTAAAGCATACAGCTCAGATATTTTACAATAAGATTTTTTTTTTTACACAGATCATCATAGTTATTGGTTATCTTATATTGTTAAACATTGAAGATGAATAAGATTAAATAAATAAACAACATAGAAAATGAAAATAAAAAACTGAAACCTTCATATTCTGATACATAAAATCACCAATGTTAAAAAGCTGAAGATTGTTTTGTTTTGTCTAATTTCTCATTTTTAAAGCTCAGTTAATTCATTGTTGATATGCACATTTTCAAGTATCTGGAACACAGGAGAGTGTATTTTTTTAACCATATTATTTTGTGGGTATAACATTTAGCTAATATAAGAGCTATGAATATATAACTAATATATATCAGATTAAGATTTCATCAGCAGAAGCTGGACAGCGAATTGTGTGGATGCAAAACGGTCTATGATTGAGGCATCTGTGACATTTTTAACTGTAGGTGGCAGTCGTTGACTGTAGGGGGCAGTGTATTTCTACGGAGCATCTCGTTTGCCAGAAAAAAATAATAGAAGAAGAGTAACACTGGCACCCACAACACACAGCTAGCACACAGTTTACCTAGCCATCGGCTAGGTAGCTTTAAGTTGATATTTCACAAAATATGACTCACTAAATGTTAACTGAAGGACAGAAAATAAAGCTACAAACTCAGATAACGTATTGGACTTAGGTATGTTGACGGGTTTAATTCAAAATTTGATGAAAAGTACCAAAAATACCCGCAATGTAGCGCTAGGGCAAAGACGTGCTAGCTAAAATGCTAGCATTGGGAGCTTAAGCGGGTTGCTGCTATCGTAACCGGCTTCTTCATACATTCCTTTCCTGAAGCAAACTATTAGTTCTGATTGATTTACACTTTGGTTATAACAAGTTGTGCTGATAGCTTCATGTAAAAAGAGCAGAATTTAATAATATAACTTGGTAGACAAAAATACCGACGAAGACTGATAAAGAATAAGCTAGCTAAGGTTTATTTACCCCTTAATTAAAGCGGTTTTTACACTTGCTTTATTATGTGGCTACTTCTTAACAAAGCCTAACGTTGTCATATATTTGTGTTTACATCGAAAGCAGGATAATCTGGTTTAAAATGCTGATTGAAAGTCAGATGTACTTTTAAAGTAAGACTTGAACATGAACAGTGGTAAAGGTTTTGATGTGAATGGTGTCACCTGTCAGATGCTGAGGGCAGCCTTCCAGGATGTATGCTGTGTACAGGCAAGCCCACACCCCCACTGCCGTGGAGTTTTCTGTCTATTGCAACTTCATATCCAGTAAGGAGAAAAATCTAGTTGTTGCTGGAACGTCGCAGCTATTTGTGTACAGGATTATCCACGATGTGGAGGTAAATATGATCCTCTTCTAGGCTTGTTTCTGTTTGCTAATGTTTGAAATCCAAGCACGAAAGCGCTTTTGCTTAATGTAACATTTGTTTCATTATTTCAGAGTACATCAAAGGCTGATAAGCCATCCGGTATGTCCTGGCATCCTACTTGAATACGTATTTTCTGATTGCTAAAGGAGTTGTGCATTTTGCTGAGATGCAACCATTGTCTTACAGATGCCAAAACCCGTAAAGAGAAGCTGGAGCAGGTGGCGTCCTTTTCTCTCTTTGGCAATATCATGTCAATGGCCAGCGTACAGCTCGTAGGAGCCAACAGAGATGCGCTTCTCCTCAGTTTCAAAGATGCAAAGGTATCACTCTCTGCGTAAACAAACTTTTAACTGCTTGGAGTTGCTTTTCATTGATCTTTTGGTGTGTTTGCTTCCTTCAGTTGTCTGTAGTAGAGTATGATTCTGGCACACATGACCTCAAGACGCTGTCTCTCCATTACTTTGAGGAACCAGAGCTCAGAGTAAGTAGAAGAAAAAAAACAACACATGTTGAGATGCACACAGTTTTAATCTAACTACGTCTCTTTTTATGTTTTCAGGATGGCTTCGTACAGAATGTACATATCCCCATTGTGCGGGTAGATCCAGAGAACCGCTGTGCTGTGATGCTCGTTTATGGCACCAAACTCGTGGTGTTACCGTTCCGAAAGGACACGCTAACAGATGAACAAGAGGGTGGAGTGGGAGAAGGGTACGACTGAAATCCAAACACGATCTATCTCCCACAAAATGAAACTCTCCCAATGAGCTCACACTAACGCCGTCTGGGTTTGTCCCCCTGCAGACCGAAATCCAGCTTCTTGCCCAGTTACATCATTGATGTCCGTGAGCTGGACGAGAAGCTGCTGAACATCATTGACATGAAGTTTCTACACGGTTACTACGAGCCCACGTTGCTGATTCTGTTTGAGCCCAACCAGACGTGGCCTGGGTGAGTCTGTCTGTCTCCGTCTTGTGTTGAGTCAGACAGGTTTTTAGTCAAAGCTCAACTCCTGTGATGTGATCCTCCTTCTAGCCGTGTGGCTGTTCGTCAGGACACATGCAGCATCGTCGCCATCTCCCTCAACATCATGCAGAAGGTTCATCCTGTCATCTGGTCTCTCAGTAATCTTCCGTTTGACTGCACACAGGTCATGGCTGTTCCCAAACCCATTGGTGAGCCAAGTCGACTTTAAACGGTGTGATCAGAAAGCTCTCCGTTCCCTGTATAAGATGATGTAAGTGTGAGAGTGTGCTGATTGCAGGTGGTGTGGTGGTGTTCGCTGTCAATTCGCTGCTGTATCTGAACCAGAGTGTCCCTCCGTATGGAGTTTCTCTAAATTCTCAAACGACCGGGACCACGTCCTTCCCCCTGCGTAAGCATCATCCTTCCAAACCACTTTGTGCTTCAGATCATCACCTCGCTCATCATGGTTTGTTTTGTTTTTTTTTCCCACTCAGGTGTCCAAGAGGAGGTGAAGATCTCTCTGGACTGTTCTCAGTCTGACTTTATCGCTTATGACAAGATGGTCATCTCTCTGAAAGGAGGGGAGATGTGAGTTTCTGTCATCCTCACCAGCACATTCATGAACCCTGATGATGTTTTATGATTCGTCACTGACTGTTGTTGCCTTGCAGTTACGTGTTGACCCTCATAACAGACGGTATGAGGAGCGTGCGGGCGTTTCACTTTGACAAAGCTGCAGCCAGCGTCCTGACGACATGTGTAAGTTCAGAAATAAACGACATGCAGCAGCACATTAGTACCGGTAATGGTTGATGAACTTCCGATTCTTCAGATGTTACATAAACTCCATGAATCTTTACTATGAATTCCCCTTTAAATACATAAAGAGTGCTGAATATGAATCGTGTACATTGTTCTTTCCTCTCTCAGATGGTAACCATGGAGCCCGGCTACCTTTTCCTCGGCTCTCGTCTCGGAAACTCTCTACTCCTGAAGTACACCGAGAAGCTGCAGGAGACGCCAGCGGAGGAAGGCAAAGAAAAGCAGGACAAGGAAAAAGAAAGAGAAAAAGAGAAACAGGTAAGTTTGTTTTGTAAACGCGGGGAAGAGTTACAAACCCCATTTCCAGAAAAGTTGGGTTTTACCAAATAGCTGCTTCTGATTTCCAGGAGGAACCTCCCAGTAAGAAGAAGCGGGTGGAATCTTCCACCAACTGGACCGGTACGTTCTGTAATGGCTTTTAACCCAGAGAAGCTGTGATCGCTCCTGACCTTTATTCCCTCCGTTGGCTTCCAGTCCATTTTAGAATTGATTTTAAACTTTAAATGTTTGTTCTTAAAACTCTTAATGGCCTCGCCCCATTTTATTTATCTGAAATGCTAACTGTTGGTGAGTGTGGGAGGGTTTTGAGGCCGTGAGACCAACCTGGTCCAAATTTAAACCCCCTCCCAACTGACGGGCGTCTCATCCCGGACCTGGGCCTCTTCAAATCTACACTTAAAACTCATTTATTTAGAACGGCTTTAACACCCAGTAGTGTGGTGACACGTCTACTTTTATTTTTCTCTTTTATCCTTTTATTTTTATGTTCTTTTATCATTTATCTTACTTTTACACATGTACTTGTTTGTTAGTGTGTTTTTAAATTGTTTTTTGATCTTTTGTAAAGCACTTTGGTTCACCAGTGGGTCGTTGTGCTATATAAATAAAGTACATTTACATTTAAGAACACATACTGTGGCGTGTTATCAGCTGCTCTGCTTTACGCCTGAATTTATTTTGTTGTGGCAGATGAAGTGGACGAGATCGAGGTGTATGGAAGTGAGGCCCAGTCAGGCACTCAGCTGGCCACCTACTCCTTTGAGGTACAAAAGCTTAAATGTTTTCTGTGCTTTATTCAGTCATTCTGGATTTAAAATTGAGCTTCATTGAAGGTTTTTCCTCACAGGTGTGTGACAGCATTCTCAACATTGGACCGTGTGCGAACGCCTCCATGGGTGAACCTGCTTTCCTGTCCGAAGAGGTAAAGATTTTAAACGGCCTCATCGGTCACAATCTCCAGATCTGTTTGAAGCGATCTACTCAAATGAAATTTTCCCCCACAGTTTCAGAGCAACCCTGAACCTGACCTGGAGGTGGTGGTGTGCTCCGGCTTCGGCAAGAACGGCGCGCTGTCTGTCCTCCAGGTAAACCCTCCTTCTCTCTGAGCTCACAGATGATTGTTTGCATGATGCATGTTGACCGCACCAGTCTAAAAAAAACCTGTGGTGGCGAGGGCCGTCTGCCACAGGTCCTGCGACGGTGCTAAAGTGAAATCTGGGTTTACCAGGGCTGCCTCAAAGGTCGACGGAGTAGCCTGTAAACACCCCAGACACAAGCTTGTTCTGTCCCCCGAGAGTTCGCGTGAGTCACAACGTTGACGTACGTTCACTGCTTTTTATCCCTTGCTGTTCACACTCTTCCCCCCCCCCTGTTTTTAGAGAAGCATCCGACCTCAAGTCGTCACTACGTTTGAGTTGCCAGGTTGCCACGACATGTGGACCGTCGTCTCAAATGAAGTCAAGGAAGATAAAAAAGTACTGTAAAATTTTCTTTTACAGATTGGAGTTTGTCCCAAATTGTTCTTTCGATTCTAGCTTCTTCTTTTTTTTTTTTTTTTTCTTCATTATCACGTTTGCGCTCCTCCACCAGGCTGAAAAAAGCGAGGAGTCAGAGGATGGAGCAAAGACTGAGACCGAGGAGGAGAGCGAAGAGGGAGAGAAGGACAAGGAGGAGACGGAGAAAGAGGAGGAGAAGACAGAGCCTCCGCTGGAGGATGACGCCAAGAAACACGGCTTCCTCATCCTGAGCCGAGAAGATTCGACCATGGTAAAAACACGCTTTGCTCCGATTTCTGGAATAAGAGTTTAATTAAACCAAGGCAAGTTTATTTTTATAGCACAATTCAACGACAGGGTGATTCAAAGCGCTTCACGGAGACGTTAAAATATTATCACAGCAGAAAAAAAAAGAGCATAATTTCTGATTAAAAGTTATGAGCAAAAGACGAAAGAACATTAGATAGAAACAGTATTTGAAACATGATCAAGTTTAAAATTCAAGCTTAAAAGAAAACAGGGCAGATTTGTAACTTCATTCAAATGCAGCTGAGAACAGGTGGGTCTTTAACCCGGATTTATATAAACTGAGAGTTTCGGCTGATCTGAGGACAAAAGAAATCTAATTGAATCATGAGCGAGAAAATAACTTTTTCTGATGTCTTCTTCTAGATCCTGCAAACAGGCCAGGAGATCATGGAGCTGGACACCAGTGGTTTTGCCACTCAGGGACCCACTGTGTTTGCTGGAAATATTGGCGAGAACCAGTACATCATTCAGGTGTCGCCCATGGGACTTCGGCTTCTGGAAGGAGGTAAAAAAAAAAAAAAAAAAAAGCATATATATATATATATATATATATATAAATGATGATGATTCATACCCTTCCATTAAAGAAGGGAAAAAACATCTGTCACTGAAATAATCTGAAATTGACAAAAGTAATAACATATAAAAGTTTTATGAAAATCATGACATTGTTTTTTTATTTGTGGTTCAATAGAAATATTTTCTTTAAAAAAAAAAGCAAAAAATATGAGAAATTAATATACGTTACATCACTCACAAGCTAATATTTTGTTGAGCAATCCTTTGAGGTGATCAATGCAATCAGGTGTTTTCTGTAACTCTCCATCAGACTTC
>JBBBVU010000018.1:5048539-5059530 GCA_037177055.1 Atherinosoma microstoma
TTCTAAAAGAAGAAGAGGACCCACCAGGGAAGGGTTTGGGGGGGGGGGTGGGGGGGGGGTTTTTCTGGTTGGGGACTGGGGAATTTTGGCCCCCCCCCCCCCCCCCCCCATAAACACAGAGGGCTCTGCTTTGTGCAACATTTTCCTCCTTTTTGTCCTAAAGTCTGTCATGGCTGAACGAAGTAAGAAGGAGAAAATGGTGTCTGAGGAGCCCAGAAAGAGAAAGAAGGTTTAATTTTGCCACTGTGTCGTGTGGCCTGTGGGAAGTTGCAGGTTTAGCGCCCCTAGTGGGCAAAAGTTACACGATATACCTTTATCTTAACTTTGGTTTTAGCAAGGAAACGATGTGATGTAAGAGGAGATTCTCATATCTGAAGACGTCACTAATTGACACGAAGAGGGTTAAAACAACAGAATTGCTTCTTAGAATTAAGTACATTCTTGTTATAAATATTTTCTTAATAATATATTTCTTAATAGTAAAAACATGGCAATTATTCTCTTCAAAACCACTGGTATAAACTCATAATTTATTATTTAGATGAAAATAATTATTTTATTATAACAAATCATCCTGTGGTCTTTTGGGAATTTATTTATTTAGTAGTTGTAGCTCTGAAAACCTTAATATCAGTTAATAAAACCAAAAGTAGTGGGACTTCAATCATTGTCTTGTTTTGTTTAATTTCTTTAACTTTATCAGCCGCTGTACAAAAATTTGACAAGCTTGGTTTTATGAAGCCAATTTTAATATTAAACATGAGCTATCCTTGTGTTCCCATAGCAACTCTGGACGGAGGCATGGGCCTCCTCCTCCCCATGCCGGAGAAAACTTACCGCCGTCTGCTGATGTTGCAGAACGCTCTCAACACCTTGCTGCCTCATCACGCCGGTCTCAACCCAAAAGCCTTCAGGTTTGCATCGCCCGAGAATATTTTTGTACCATCAGGAACGAACGGTCATTTTTCTGACTCCACGTCTCCTCCGTTGCATCCAGAATGATGCACAGCGACAGACGAGGCTTACAGAACACCGTGAGGAACGTCCTGGATGGAGAACTCCTCAACAAGTACCTGTACCTCAGCACCATGGAGCGCAGCGAGCTGGCCAAGAAGATCGGCACCACGCAGGACATCGTGAGTCGGATAACCCGCAGATCGAAGCATCGGCTGCTAGAAACTTCTCTTCTTACATTATCCCCCCCCTCCCTCTTCTCCCACCAGATCCTGGACGACCTCCTGGATATCGACAGAGTAACGGCTCATTTCTGAGCGCCACATTCCCCGACTCTTCCAGACTATCAGTGCTGTTTTATTTGTGAAAGAGGAAAAAAAGTTTTGTTATGATCATCTTCACGCAGATTTCGGTTTTCTACTTGTTAGACAAAATGAGACTCAATGTGTTTTCTTAGAATATTTTCTATTAAAAAAAGAAAACCAGATCAATCTGTTTGGATTTCTTCTCATTTAATAACAAAAGGCCTGACAGCGAGGAGGTAGAACATTTCATCCAACATTATTTTAGAGGACTGTTCCTTTAACTGCTGAGTTAAAGACAAAAGGAGGCTGAAACACTGAAGTTTAGTTAGTTGTGTCTTTGTTTCGTAGCTACACACATACATATAGATTGCACAGACTCGGCTCCACGTTGTTCATACAGGATTGAACGACTTCTATAAAACAGATAAACAAACATCACTAGTTTCTTTTAAAGATAAAAGTTGTCCTTAAATTATTTAAAATGATTTAAAACCAGGTGTAAGGCTGGGTTGTGTCTCGGTGCGTCGCAGTCCAGCGGCTCAGCGCGCGCTCTCTCTCTCGCCCGTCCTGACGCTGATTGTGATTTGGCATTGGGATGAATTGCACCGGAACCAGCAGCACGTCCAGCTGCTAAAACAGCAATAAAAAAGGCTGAGACGTCGCTATCTCAGGTACTCGTACAAGTCTGCGTCCAGCGTGGCGAGACCCAGCGTCTCCAGCAGCCTCAGGAAGGCTCGCGTCAGACCCATCATGGCCGTCTCTGATCTGCAGGAGGAGGTCGTTTCATCAATCTGAACGTTACGGTTTGATTCTTACTAATTAAATTCATGCGCACCTTAAAGCCACTTCGAATTTAAGGCTTTCCCACGTTGTCCTCCACCAGTGGAAGATCCACAGCCGGGGCAGAATTCCTTCCTTTTCCGCCTGGATTTTCCCCCAGCCTCGCACCGCACTGGAACAACAAAACTAAACAGTAAAGACGTTGACTTTCCAACAGGATGGTTTCCACATTAGTACACTGAAGTGTCACGGTGATTCGGCTTCTGGGAAAATTAAGATTATTAAGAAAATTAACAAACTACTTTCAGCCGGACAAAAGGTTATTTCCATCTGGGTTGGAGAAATACTGAGGTCCCAACGTCCTTCTCATGACCTCCACCAGGTCCAGAAATCTGATCAGAAAATGTCTTTTTGCTTTTTAAATCAAAGTTTGAACTCAAAGTCACAACTCATTTCTTTAACAGGAAAGGTAAAAAAAAAAGTTTAAAAAGGCAAAGCCAGTCAATTTTCAGTCTGAGCAGCTTTATTCTTCAACTATCTGAATCTTCTTAGACAAGATGATGTTTAATTTCTTTTCTAAAGACATACAGTATGTAAATAGCAGGATACTGGTGCCATTCTGTCCAGTTTTGGTTGTCTGCAACTTCATGGAAGCACAAGTAGTTATGGGCAGAGGTAAGAGACTAGAAAACCGGACTGAAGGAAGTTTCACCACACTGATGTCAGAAGCTTTTACATTATTTTCATGATGACAAAGATTGTGTTTACTCCAGTAATGGGTTCGACACACGGGAGGCGACGTCGCTGCTTCTCCATTCATTCCCTATGGAGGCTGCACAATGAGGCGAAAACCGCTCGTACTCCTCAGCCAAGCGACATTCATGCATGTGAAATTTCACACGTTTCACGTATACAGGCCTGCAGCGCAACAAAGTTAAAAAATGTTCAACCTGTCGCATGGCACTACAACCTATCAGGGAAGGCGACACACTGCAGTCTGCAAACACTTTCACCGTGGAGGAAGGCACAGATTATTTTATTTCCCATACTTCACGCAATGATTATATTCTGATTATATTAGGATTATATTATATTCGGGTCCGTCATCAAATGACAATATTCACCATGTTGTTTCATGTTTGTTATATAGGATGAACCAGGGTTGTCTTTTTCTCTTGTAGTCAACAGCAACATTTCATCTTTGATGCCTCGTCTTTCCCGGGCAGCTTTGAAAATGTCAAAATTCCCTCCAGTTTCATAACCAATCAAATTTCTTGGAGACGAACAATCCGAGAGCGCCATGAGCGATGCTGCGTGTGTTGGGTGGCCATTAATTTCGCCCGACGCTGTCGTTTGTCGAGCCCATTAAGCTTCTCCAGCAGGACACCAAGCGCTCACTTAGAGGAAACTGAATGGTTTGGTTTTTTATGTTAAGAGCCTTTAGGCAGCTTTTTGTTGTTTTGTTGTTGTGTGCCTCTTCATTCATTTAGTGTTGTTCTAAAGTCTTCAAAAGCCACCTGTCATTCATCTGTTGCCAGGAAAACAGGAAATGGGTGCAACCATTTATTAAAATGTACAAATGTAAAACAGCTTACAAGGGAAAACGCAACTTTTTGTAATTGTAATGAACTCGAAAGTCGATGCTTCATATTTCTTCTTCAGCACAGTTTGAACCTTCTTAGATAAGCTTTCTTGTCGTTTAAGTAGTTTTCAGGAATGGTTCTCCGGGCTTTATCAAAGACTTTCTCAAGCTATTCTTTGGATGTTTCTTCCTTTTATCCTGCTCTCTGTCCAGATAATCCCCGTAATGTTGAGCTCCAGGCTCTGGGGAGGATTCCTCCCTCCATCAGACCTGTTGGCACGGATTTTCAGTCCAGTTCTTGTGTCATGGTGTGGCATACCTCAGCCTTTTCTCCCCGTTTCCCTTCCTTCATAATAGCTTATTGACAGCCACCTTTCAGAAAGTCAAGATTTCTCTCTCAGGTTCTGTTTCAGGTCTTTGCTGGATTTATTCTTATTTCTTTAGGACATCAATTTCAGATCCTCTTCCTCTGCTTTAGAAAGTTTTTTAAATACACGTTGCACACACCATGCCGAGATGTGCCAAGTTTTTAGCTAGAAGCTCTTTGGGAATCACCTTGTTTGTGCAAAAATACTATTTTATGTCAAACTGTGAACTTTTGTATTTTTCATAGACACGACTAAAAGAATTTGGAACAAATGTGTTTTTTTGAGAAGCTTCAGGTAGCAAAGTGTCTAAAGATGCAATCTAAAGTGGTCTGTTATGTTCATCTTGTGAGTTTCCATCCCTTTTTATGCTTGTTTAATTAAGTGTTGAGTGGCTTAAAAAAACATTTCCCTTTCTAAACTGATAAAAGAGCTGGACTGAAAATGAGTGAAAAAAAAATCAGAAAATGTTGAAAGAAAAAGCTGAAAGACCTTCAGAAAGTGCAGAATAAATGCTCAAGATTAAGTCCGGTATACTAGCTGGTATCACAAAGCTGGCTCATTCAACACACCACCATGGTAACCTGCTCCTGTGTCTATGTAAACATAACCTGCAGGGATTTCTTCCATTATTAGGATTTTAGTGGTTTGTGACGACTGGAGATAAAAAGTGAGCGAACCTCTTGGCCATGACGAAGTAGCGGTCCACCGGCGCTCCCAGAGTGATGTTGATGCTCCGGACCGTGTTGATGTTCCTGAAGACCAGCAGCATGGGTCGAGGCATTGACTTCAGCACCTGCATGATGCTCTCGAAGCGGTTGATGGCCATGTCGCGCATGTAGGCCGTCTCCTCTCTGCTCAGGATGTTGGACAGACCCAGCTTGTGCATGTTGATTGGTCGCTGCAGCAGCATCTCACAGAACAGGAAGTACTCTGCAGGGTAAGGGTAAAAAAAAAAAATCAGCTTGGAGCCCAACAGCAACGTGGATCTGCCACTACGGCTCCACACCTTTGACTCCCAGCGCAGTGGAGTACTTCTTCATCGCCGCCTCGTTTCTCAGGACGATGGCCCGCCACAGTTTACACAGCGCCTCTCTGTCTCTGAGGTCAAAGGTCGAGGTTAGAGCAGCTGATAACACACGTCTGTGGAGGTTTTCGTGGAGCAGGCTCATGCAGCACTCACCGCCGACTGAGGTATTCGTACAGGCCGTGGTCCAACAGCACCAACTCTGCCTTCTTGTCAGGACCTCGTCTAACCAGAACTACAAGACAAAAGGATTATTTGACTTTACTTCTCATTTATAGAACATATAATTCACATTTTCCTTTATCTCACTTGAGAGGAATTAAAAACATTTTGCTGCTGTTATTCTGCCCTTCCTGAGTCTGGAATCAATCAATCACTGTGATCCTGAGCTCTCTTAAATCAATGATAGATGGATATTGCCCCCCCACGTGTTGTACCAACCGTTTCCAGGATGAGGGTCTGCGTGGATGAAGCCCGTGTAGAAAATCTGCTCTGCAAACGTTCTGATCAGCTTATCTGCAGTCTGAGAAACACGTGATGAGTTCTCCAGGTGACACGTATGTAAATAAAAACGTTGATCCAATCACGAGGCGTCTTACATCTTTCAAACTTATTCCTTGACGCTTAATTTCTTCCACGTTGTTGATCTTACAGCCGTGACAAAACTCTGCCGTCAACACCCTCTTTGTTTTGGGAAAGAGAAGATAAAACTGGTGATGAAGGTGGTGAAGCACGGAGACTTGTGTCCGGCAGGTAAAAGAAAAAAAAAAGCTCACCTTACTGGTTTGCTCCCAGAAGACTTTGGGTACAACTATGAATTTAATGTGCTTCAGCTCCTCTGCGCATCGCTCCGAGTTCCTGGCCTCGTTCTCGAAGTCCAGCTCTTGCGCCAGAGTTCCCTTCAAGTCCTAGAAAGACGAGAGGGAAGGTTAATGCGTGGACATAAACACAGGGTCAGACGCGGCCTCCGTGTTAACATGCAGCCTGGCTGATCCGATCATCAAAGCATTCGATACAGTGAACAGTGTTTTATTGTCAAAATGGTCAAGATATGGTTTTCAAGGTGTTTATAATTGGTTTAAGAGTAATATTGTCAATTGAAGCCAATTTCTTTACTTCAATACTTGTATGTCCAACAAAGCTGTGGTGTGGCACAAGGTTCAGTTCTCGGCCCTTTATTGTTTTTGATTTACATAAATCTTGCCGTTGTACCCAGCTCTATATCTCCTGTTTATTATTAGATATCTGTTTCTTTCCCATTAGCACTTTAAAACCCCTCATTACTGAAGCTAACTCTGGACTCCTTGCCTATTCAAAATGGTACAAACTAAACAAATTGTCTTTAAATATAAAGAAAACAAATGATGGGATTTTTTCTGGCAGGAAGAAAAGTGATGATGCCAAAGTATCTATTGATGGAAAATAAAATCCAGAGTATATCCCGATCGCTTCTTGGGGGTAATTGTTGATGAAAAATACTCTCGGAAAGAACACGTTGATTTTTGAGTAAAAAAAAAAAAAAAAAGTCTAAATCTGTGGGAATTATCAGAAAAGTCCATAAATAACTAAAAGAACTCATAATATCATCTTATAGTCTTGTATATCTACATCTAACTCACTGCAATAGTCCTACAAAAACTCCATTAAATTCAGAAACGGTCTATCAGGATCCAGGAGGAGCTTCAAGCAAACTAGATCTGAAATCACTGAGAATTATCAAACCATTCTTTAAATATCCCCTCCAGGTGTTCAGCAGGCCAGCTGCATGGAAGCTGCCAGGAAGAGGCTGCAGAGAGCAGTAAAAACAACCATCATCTCTCCACCTTCGATTAAATTTCAAGGTCCCACCATCTTTCCAGAGCTAGGAACATTGTTTAGGACTGCTCACCCATGCCACCATCTGTTTGTCTCAATGCCCTCTGGGAGATGTTACAGATGTAACACGTCTTAAAGCCATTACAGTACTAGACTGTAATAGTCATAACGAGGCAAAAACATGTTAGCCGAAGGTTTTATACTGGAAAACTGTACAAAATGATAACTCAAAGCTTTACTGTGTTAACCGGCATGACAGCTGTCTTCATTTCTCTTCAACACCATCAAGTGATAGTTGTAACAGGGCACCACTTCCTCCCTGACCCTTCAAAATAAAACACCACAGCCATACACTTCACACTGAACTTAAACATTTGAAGCTTTTTAAATCACAACATGTTTAGCCCGAACAGAAGTTATCCTGCCAAAAGGGAACACTGTCATTCTGTGGTTCAGGCGGTAGAGCAGGTCATCCAATGACCGGAAGGTCGGCGGTTCAAATCCCACTCCCCCAGTCATCTGCCACCCTCCTTGCCTCCAGTGTTGACACTACTGGTAAACGAATATATGTAGAGGAGAGTTGAGGCCGTTGGCGCCGATTGGCTGCCCCGTTTCAGTCAGTCTGCCCCCAGGGCAGCTGTGGCTACACGTGTAGCTCACCATCACCAGATATGAATGAGTGGATGAATAATGGGTCCAATGTAAGCGCTTTGAGTGCCATCAGCAGTCAATGTTGCAGAGAGGCTGGAATCCATCAGAGCTAACAGACAACCTTCCTGACGTGAGGTGACTAACCCCCCTCACCACCACTCAGCCCCATAGGTGAGTTTCCTGTAACGTATTTACCGTGTTGATTGTACCCACTGCAGTCATTGTATTGTAAAATACAGCTCGGTTTTAATGCTAGGTGTGAATACAAGTACTTCAAGTGGTCTTGTTGAGAAAACATCCCCCAGGAGAAATGCGAGCAGACTCTTTGACTATTTCCTGACCTTAAGCACCCATCGGAATCCAAAACTGGGGTGCATGAACTTCACGACATCCAGCAGGATCTCCAATGTTCTGATATCGCCATCAAACCGATCCCTGAGGTCTATGTACTGCACCTGGGACCAGAATACAGCAAAACACGCTTTCAGTCATTTACACTGTGGAGCGTATCTTCCTCCAACATTATTCATGTCAGAAACTCTCACTAATAAGAGTCTGATTGATCACCTTCACAGCGACGGGGGTCCCGTCGAACAGCTCGGCCTTGTGCACTTGAGCCAAGCTGGCGGCGGCGATGGGCTCGTAGTCGAACATTTTAAAAAGCTGCTCTGGAGTTTTGTCGAAGTCTTCCTGGAAGAGAGCATCCACCTTGTTGCAGACACAAAACACAGATGTGGGAAGTCACAAGCCGTTCTTCCTCCGCTACACGCCGTACCTTGTTTGTGTTGCAGCTCTCACCTCTCTGTACCTCCTGTTCAAGGCCTTGTCCTCCAGGACCTGCAGCGTGCGGATGTACTCGGGGGGCAGCAGGTGGTTGAAGGCGCACAGACCCTGGCCCAGTTTGATGTATATCCCTCCGTTCCTTATAGCTCCGTCCACCATGCACTCTGCTGCCCTCTGGTGGCAGGCTGACATCTGGCTCAGGAAGGATGGGCTGCTCTGGCAGGGGAGGACAGAAGTGAGACATGACTGTCCACAGAGCAGTGGTAGAAATACAACTAAATGACCTGGAATTGATATTCTGGCACTAAATAGTTCACAGGTGAAAAGCTTACCTCATCCACTCCACGCAAAGACACGTTGGTGGTCCACCAGTAATCCACAGAGATGAAGATTCCCACGGAGAGAGACCTGTCACACACAGATAAGACGAGATGCTCTCACCAGCAGCGTTCCATAATAAAGGTTTCATCGTTGTATGCCTTGTTTGAAACTAGATCCTCTAAAGGTTCTCCTACAGCAAACTGACCAAAGTCCTCCTGCTACATCTCCTCGTGTTGCCAGCACCTACCCAGCTTCATAAATGAAACAATGATCTATACATACCAGTGAAGACATCTGGGAAAACATCACAGAAAAAAACAAAAACATCACTGAAGCAACATTGTAGCCAGTGAGATGGTTGTTAGTTCAGGCTCGGTAGGAGTGTTAGCAGGTTTTCACACAAAAAAAACCAGCCTTTTAATCAAGTTATTACATCGTGTGAGGTTTGTTGATGTATGAGCTTCATGTTTGCAAGATTTAAGAACTTTACTTTTATTTGCCACATATATTTCACATGAAGTGGTATGAAATTCTGCACTGAGATCCAGATACTGCAGACAGTGCAACAGCTTAAATGAATGATAAATAAGTAAAATCAGAATGAATAAGTATAAATAATAAGAATAAGAATGAAAATAAGAATAAGCACGATAAATACTGCGATGGACTGGCGACCAGTCCAGGGTATACCCTGCCAGTCGCCTGCTTACTGGGCTAAGGGGTATAAAAAAAGGAAAGAAAAACTATAAATACAGCATAAAAGACCGAAAATTGTATAAAAGACATAACAATTTTAACATTTTTTGAAAAATAACAGTTTATGCCACATTAATGTGTTACAGAGTTCGCTCAGTACACTGATCAACCAATCAGAGTGTTATACTTGTTCATGAGCTCTAATAGGTTGAGAAGGAGCTTCGTACACCAGAAAATCTGGACCGTTATTGAAGGTCTGGCTTCTCGAGCCCGGCCTCGTCTTTCTGAGCTGATTCAACATGTTGAATTTAGGTTTGATCCGTCAGTGAGCGATCACTCTGATTGGCTGTTCAACACAGTGACTGAACTTTGCTCATGTGACATTAATTGTTGTATTTTATGGAAGACGGTTCTACATCGTGCCTCATCCAAAGCACTTCATGCATTTACTGCACAAGGTCTTCTTTCTTTACATTTATTCTTCATTTGACACTTCTTTTTTTTTATTTTGGTCCTTTTTTTTTTACTTTTATTCATACCTTAATATATGTGTTAACAACAGTTTTAAAGCCGTTTGAATTTAATTTTGAACTGAATTTGAGAAACTTTTTCATGAAAATAGAAAGAAAATCCTTGTGATTTTTGTTTAAACTGAATCTCAGGTTGAAACTTTCCCATCGGAGTTTGAACCATGTTGGATACTAAACCCTGAACTAACGATGATCTCACTTCACAGATTTTCCCAAGTATTCGCTGCGTCATAGCCCCGAGCTAGACGTGGTCTTTGTGATATGTCTGAGTGCATGTTTTGTTTTTAGTTTTCTGTCATACACAGCTGATACGAGGAAACACGGTGGTGCATCTTTAGTCATCATTTCAAACGAGAGCTGTAGGTCTAAAGATGATGATACAGGTTAAAAATAAAAACATGTATTATAACAAAATGTACAAAGATTAAGTCGAACAAACAGTTCTTCTATGTTTAAACATATCTGATTGGTATCAACACACACACAAGTTTATTCCATAAACACTTCACACGGAAGAAACAACGGATAGAGTTCAAGTCTTTAAACTAAGTGTCATCAAGACAGATAAATAATAATCTTTATAAATCATCTTATATAGAAAAAAGAAGATGTATTTTGGACAGAAGAAGCAAATCAAAATAAATTAGGTTAAACTATATGATAGCTATATAGTATAGAGAATAATATAAAATATGTTCCAAAAATATAAACAAATAAAAAACAATAATAATGAATAGTAAAATAAAATACAAATAATAAACTAAATGAGTCCTTAATTCCAGATATGATGCATTCTGCAGCTTTACCTGCAAAACCTATTGTGACTCCACACAATGACCCTGTTTACTGCATCATTCCACATAGCAACATTTCTTATGAGGAAACCTACAAAGTCTCCAGAAATAACAAGATCTACTCTTTTCTAAATGGGTCTTTTCTAAAAGAAGAAAAGGAAAAAAGTTTCCAGCTCGTGTTTTTGTTACCGGCATGATTTATTTTCCTATCTGGGAAACTGACGTGGTGGATTTTAACCTGTAAAATAACGTTTTGAACGTGACTCGTTCGTACCATAACAAGCGGCGCAGCAAGCGCTCTGACTTGTTGTTGTTTTTCTAACGTTGGGGGAGGGGAGGGGGGGGGGGGGGGGGGGGGGGGGGGGGGGGGGGGGGGGGGGGGGGGGGG
>JBBBVU010000018.1:5103169-5117086 GCA_037177055.1 Atherinosoma microstoma
TGCAGGTTTTGTTCTCGCTATGATGTCCTCTTATTAATTCCTCATGTAGCTTTTGAGGTAATGAATAGCTCAGTTAAATGCAGTCAGTATCTTCCTATTTGCAGATCCTGTAAAGAAGTCTGACCCTCAAAAAAATTGCTGTATTCTCTAGACTTGAGTATTTTAGGTTTTCTTCATGTAGGAGGAGCAGAGGTAGAGCGAAGATGCAGGTTTTGTTCTCGCTATGATGTCCTCTTATTAATTCCTCATGTAGCTTTTGAGGTAATGAATAGCTCAGTTAATTGTGGTTATGAGCAGGCTGTTAAATGCTTACTGATGTAAAAGTCTCAGCACTTTTTATTCTTCATTAACCTTTATTTTCTGGTAGGGTTTACTGGAAAGTGTAATGCCTTCACATCAGCTTTTTGTATATGTATTTATCTCCCTTCTTTCAATGCTTTAAATCAGCTTTTTGCCCACCAAAGCGAAGTCTTTTTGTGCCCTTATTGGATGATATGTTTTTATGGGTCAAACTCTAATTAGCAATTAGATGTCTTGCCCTGTTGCCATCTGTGGCTACCAGACGTCCCTGTGCATGCTTCCCTCTAAAACATTATCATTATAGAAATCATGTAGCCATTAGAGGTGCAACTATGTACATATCACATGATTCCATTTGTTTTTGGGGCCATGATTTAGTTCATTGGTTATTGCTCAAAATGGTGCTGGATTCAGTTAAAACGACATCTTCTGCAAGAAATACAAACATAAGCTTGAAATCAGATGAAAATTTGATGAAAAGTATGTAGAGTCTTTATGTTTAAAGAGATTATGCTAAATGTTTAACTTAACAAACTATGGTTTATTTATCTTTCTGCCATTAAAGGGGTAGTGCACCTTAAAATGTGTTTTTTGAGCAAACATAAACAATATAGTATTACTTACTTGTAATGAAAACCACCAATACTGATCCCAAAGTTTGTCATTTTTTTATTACTTTTAAAAATCTGGATTTGGGTCAAATATGACAATAAACACCCCCTACAGGGTAAAACCAGGTTTTGGTTTTCATGTTGTACACCTAAACGTGGTGCTCCTCTACGTCACGAGAAAATAAAAGAAACTCACTGCCCCTCCCTCCCGATGCAAAAAAAAAGGTGGGATAGAAACACGTTGCCGATTCTTTCAGCATGATTTATAAAACATACTACCAGACTCAAAAAATCTGCAGCCACTTTGAACTTGGTTGATTCTGATTGCAAACACTGACGGACTAGTTGCGAGCGGTCCGTCAGTGTTTGCAGCCACTGTCTGAGTGGGCCAGACTGGTCGCAACTTCTGCCAACACCAGACTGGTTGCAGCCACTGTCAGAGGGGTTGCACACTGGCTGCTACCGCTTTGAGAATGATAGATACACGTTGTTTAATCTTTCGGTGTGGTTTATAGAACATACTACCACGTTCAGAATGTCTGCAGCCACTCTGAAGTTGGTCGATCAGATTGCAGCCTCTGACGGGCTGCAACCAGAAGCTGTGGCCATTCTGACAGCGGCCAGCGGTGATGGCTCAAACTGATCCGGTTTAGGGAGAGGAGAAGTCCCTTTTAATAGGCAGGCAAGAGACCTCTATCAGAACCAGACTAAAGAAGGGTTTGCCTTGACTGGTCAGGGGTGGAGAAGACTGGAAGCAGGGGTCAACAATCACCATAACTGTAAACCAGGGTTACCTGCTGAGAAAAAAATAAAGAGAAACACGAGTTAGTGACCGTGATAATTGGCAAGTTCCACTGACAGTCTACTCTCAAGCCCCTTACTCTAACCTCAATTATCCCAAATAAATGCCAAACTCTACAAGCAATTCTTGACCCTTTAAAAAGATCATTTTGGGCCCGTATGGCCTGCAGTTTGGTCTCCACATTTACCGTCAGTCTCCTTAACTACTCACACAAGCTGGTGAAGCAATCCTCGTTAAGAAATTTGCATTAACTACATCCTCTATTCACACCTTTAATCTAACCCTAGCCAGGAGTCCAGAAATCATGTACCGCCTGATTCAGACAGAACAGGATTTCTCCATAGAGACTACTGATCACGAAGAGGGCAGCGAGTATACCAGGAAAGGTCCTTATGACGCAGCAAAAACAAGAAAAACACACGCAAGTTTCCGAGGGAAACTTTCTGTCGTGTCTCCGTGTCACCATCCCTCCACATCATAACACTTTAAATTGCTTAGCCTGCCCTGTTGAGAGGATGCTCACCGCAGTGGAAAATAAAGTAGAGAAGAGTCAAGTGAAGATGTATCATGCAAAGTATTCCTATGTCAGAGTGCTGACTTTCCTTTTACAGACCTTACATACTAAATGAGTCCATGTCAAGCTCCAGCTTCCTCAAAACATTTCATGTGATGTAGCAGAACCCTAAAGAGGTGCACAGGAAGTCAGTGGTGGCATGCAGAAAAAAATGGCTGAAAAATATTTTTGTTTTTTTTATTTGTTTATCAGTTTATCAGTTTTAATTTTTAACAATTGTTTCCCTGAAACCTGAAAATCTGGGATCCAAGTATCAAATAACTTTTGTGAACATCTATCGGACAATTTTAATTGTTTAGCCAGTTGATTTATACCTACATGCCTGCAAAATCAAAGAGGAACTATACACCACATGAAAAATGATCTTTAATTAAATCAAATTCAGGGATAGAACTTGAAATGGGGCTTTCAGTAGCAAAGAGGTTTTGCAAATGTCTTTGAATGTAAATATTGCAAATATTCTAACCTTCGCTGAATAGAGCACTTAACCTGGTGCAACATGTATATCAACTGTTTTTGTTTGGAGTAGTGAACCAACTCCTGTTGTATTTTCACTTTGGGATTGTTCATGCTCAACGTTAGAGATTGTGCAGCTTACATCACCGAAGCTTTGTCCGCCATGTTGAAGGGGGGGGGCACTTGTTTACATCTACGTTTTCAGGTTTTTCATGAGCAGGCTTTGCTAAAACATGTTCAAAAACACGCTAGAGAGAAACGTTCTTACTGCAATAAGAGAAGCGAAGGGTTGTCACGATGCAAAAATAGCACTAATTAATAAGTTAGAACCTCATGAGCTATCAAAGCTACGGTCAGCTTAAACCACATCCCCTCGCAAAAGTTTCAGCAGAAGCAGACTGTTCTCTGTAACATGTTAATTACTTGCACTGCTACCGAGCTGGGAAACGGTAGTACACGACAATCAGATTTTCTAAATAGGACATTGGCCACTATTCTACTGCCGTAAACAGTAAACAACTCTCCCAACATGCTGCAGTTCAGTGTGTTGGTGTTGTATGTGCACATTCTCGATAAGGACGGGACCGCCAGTCCGTCCTGTGTTCATTACCCAGACATAGCAAATAAAGCAATACCACCAGAAACTACGAGGGCAGTGTTGCTCAGTGTTGCTCACATGTGACATCCATGTTTGCTAGTGGATGTATTGCCGACAACAACCATGCCAACCTAAAGGACACATGGAGTATGTTGGCAGTGACAGTAGACAACGGATACACCTATTTACTTATGTAAAGGGAACATAAACGAGCTCTTACTGCTGGAAATACTTCTGAATAGATTTGACTAACATTCAATAATTTTACAGCAATGATCTGATTTTTTTTCATATTAACTGATATCCAGATATTGGATTTGTCGATGCATTAAACCGTGTTTGCATTGGCGATCAGACATGCTGCATTTGTGTCAGCCTAACGGCTGTAGATGGATGTGTTGCTGTCACATTTGGATCTGAACAAGGCATCTAATGAGCTGATTGACACACTGCTTAAATGATGATTCCAGTCTTTGGGCGCACTGCCATTATGGTTACGGTTCGAAAACTGATTTTTTTTTCTGTCACAATGACAATCTCGCACTGATTTACATCCAAATCTTGGCCAACTGGATTTTAACCCATTCACACCTCATATGATATAAGGGCATTGCAGCTCCGTTGGCAGTTAATTGTTAAGAAAAGTAAATGGTTTATGATATTTAATTTTATCCAGGAGTCCCTGCACTGTTGTGTAGTAGCGACATTTATGATTTTGATATTAGGATCTGAACTAAGCTGACATTTCTGCAGGAAACTAGACTGTTGTGGAGAAATGTACCTGAAATGATGCCACAGGCATCCCCAGTTTTCATTTTACTTTGTAGTTATTGATATCTTCTTATGGAAAAGCCTTTGTTTAAATTGCATTTGATCTTTACCAGATCTCATCCTGGAAAGCTGCAGGATATTTATTTCAAGAACAGAACAGGAGTTTAAATCAAAGCTTTGTATAACGGCCAATAATTTTCTTGAAGTTGGCTTCAGCTGAATAAAACTCCTGGCTCTGGGCAGCAGCCGCTCACTGCTCCCACTGTGCCAGCTCCTCCTAATTGTTGGCTTTCAGTGGAAAGTAATGGACTCTCTGCTACTTATGCAGCAGATGAATCTTTGAGCCTTGAGTAACACCTCCGGCTGAATTTTAAAGCATGAATTTGAATGTCACAGCCCCGAGCTTAGATGCATTTTTTCTTTTGTAGCTCTGCTCAGCAGCCGGGGCCCCATCTCCTATCATGTTTTGATGTGTCAGTTCACGTCGGCCCCACTTTACGCAGAGAAGCTAAAACATTATGACTGCTCCCAGATGCAGTGAATCATGCCGATTATCTGGTGAAAACAGTGCACGTCAGGTTTGTCTTACGTAATAATGAAAGTAAACAGTTGATTCTTGTTGCTGACATGGTGGTGGCGAGGGAACATCCAAGAGTAAAGACATGAGGGGTTTAGACAAGGGCCAGTTTTCTGAGTCTGTTTAGTAAATCTGCATCTGCGTTCCAAAGAGGAACGGCGTTCACGCTTACTGGCCCTCATCAAACAGATTAATGATCACAGGAAACCGCGGGAATACTACAAACAAAGCCGTACAATAATTTCACAACTGAATCTTTTAATTAAAAATAGTTTCTTTTCCCTAAAATGGCTCTTGTACTTGCAGTAGTGAGAAGAAAAGCCTGCCTCTGGACTAGCTTTGTGGCACCATGCTGTGCTTTCAAAGTTTAATGTTCAGTTCATTGTTTGGCCTTTGATTACGTTAGAGACAAAGGATGCTGTAAGAAGTTAGCATCACTGTTCATAGAAGACTTTTAATAGCCGAAGTTGTGAGAGCCTTCCTGGCACAATAAACTGTATATTGGATTTTAAAGGCTAGTGATCACAGCGAGACGAGGTTTCATCAGCCAAGGTCTTGAGCAGTGTCCTCAAAGGCATTTTTCAGTGCTTGGCTATAGCGGCTCAGATGCATGCAGTGCACCTGGAGATGTCTCTTGCCCTTAAATTGATATTTTATCCTCAAGAGATCAGGTTTTGCTACAGTTTCCTGTGAAGTTGTTTGAATTTGATCATTCAAACCTTAATAAAATAAGAAAAGAAATAATTTTTTCAACCTTAGCTGCTCTACTGCATAAGCTTCAACCATCTCAGTGGCCTCCTTTAAGGTGCATTCCCACCAGCCCTTCTGATTCAAATCCTAGTTGTTTTGCTCAGATAGTCCGGTTTGTGTGGGGAGATCAAATGTGAATGTGCAGATCAAAGAAACAAATTCAGGTCTGTGTGGAGTCTGCATGTCCTCCCCATGTATGCATGGGTTCTCTCAGGGTACTCTGGCTTCCTCCCACTGTCCAAAGATGTGAATATAAGGTTAATTGGTAACCCTAAATTCTCCCTAGGAGTTAGTGTGAGTGGTTGTTTGTCTCTGTATTGGCCCTGCAATGAACTGTCGACCTGTCATGGGTGAACTCTGGCTCTCACCTCATAGCTGCTGGGATAGGCTCCAACTGCCCCACGAGCCAGAGGTGAGAAATGAGTCACGGTCAGACATGGAGTGACAACAAGGTAAAAATTCTGATAGAAATATGGTCAACCCAAGAAGGCTAGGATCTGATGTAGCTCCGTGGTTTTCTGTCATGTGGTGGAAACACAAGTTGTCCGGCATTAACCAATAGTTGATCCATAAGTGTGGCACAGCTCAACTCTGCTCCAGACTTACTTTCATCCTCCTGGTTTTCCTGATTTTTCCTTCAGTACTACCTCAGCAGAGATTTCAAGCTAGCTGATTTTCACTTGAAGGTGGCCTGGAGACATATGATTTAATGCAGTTAATTTATGACGGACGAGGCAGAAGAAGTACATAACCGCCTCCTAGTGCTTAATTTATTGTTTGCAAGAGGAAATAATGTAATCTTTTATTGACATTTAGAAAGGAGGAGTGAGATCCGATCTCAAATGGTCACTCAAGATGAAATCTAAAGCCAAGGATGTACTACTGTGTTGTCCAAATGTGAGCAGAGAAGCTAGAAATACTATTGGGTGTTCTATATTTCAACATATTTCTGAGCAGACATCACCGGGTTTAAACACATCTTTAAACTAAAAGAGACTGAAGAGACTAAAAAGAGATAAATTAAAGAGACGAGCTGTCAGACTAAACTCTGTGGAGAGGTAGTATTATCATGATCTGGGCCTTTTTTTCTTCATCTGGGAAAGGCCAGCAATGATGCTGAAATGTAGCCCAGAATAGTAAAAGAATATATCCATGAATTGAACCCAAATAGAAAGGAAAGTAGGACTTGAAGCAGTCCCACTTTCAATCTTATATCTCTATATTTTCTTTCCTCCGTTGAGCTCTTTTTCACTTTAACTGTACTGACAGAAAAATTGAGCCTATTTTAAATTGTGCAGCTATCACAGAGCTGTAATTTAAGAAAGTGTTAGTGGTAGATGGTGACTGGAAAATGTCACGATAAGAGAAATACTGATGTAAAATCCATAGCCATTTGTGCTGGGAAAAAGTCTTAAATTGTCCTGCTGCCATTTAGGGAACAAACAAAACAGCTTTTGCAGTGTTATTTGTATCTTAGCCTGTATTGTGCTGGTGGCCCTGAGGGCAAGTCTCCGTCCAATTTGATTCAGCAAATGGAGCTGGAGAACGAAGCAACCAACAGTGGCCTAATATTTTTTCTTTCCCTCTTAGCTAAGCCTTACTTGGAGTAATCTCACCTTCTGTCCTTGCCAAGGCAGTTTGTGCTTGTCCAAATAACCAACAACAAGGCTGTAATGAGCCTGGGTTTGTTGCCAGTCCTGGTCTTGGCTCTAACCCCTGGGGAACAACCCTCTGCATTAATTCCAGCTCTAATGAGTAAATGGAAAAAAAGGCTGCACATACTCATTCCCATTGATCTTAAAGCTGTCAATGGGCTAACTTGTTTTAAATGGTCAATAATCATTGGCTTTATAAATGACCAGCTGCTGTGGGTTTAGCCTCAAGTGTTTGGCATGCCTTCCCCCATGGGACACATTTGTTCAGCTGCAAAAATGTTCCCCATGATGGAAACGTGAGGCAATAATTTTGTTATATAACCTCAAATTTGATTCTATCTGTGCAGAACTGATTAACAAATCTGTGTAGGGTTATATTTTATTGTAGTTTTTGACCCCTAATAACATTGAGTTTCAGTTCTACGGTGTCAGTCATTAGTTTGTATCTCACTATCTCTTTCTTTATTTTGATCATTTAAATTCTGTTTGTATCTTGTTGAATTAAACAGCATTATACAGTATGGTTGTTTCATATCTAAACCAATTATCATTTAAACCGATTACCACCATAATGATGGTACTGGGTGCTGTATACTAACCCACTTAAAGACATCCTTATAATACTTTCCGTTATCGGTTTGTGTGGTATCATTTGTAGCAATGAATTGGCAAATAAATGTTATTTTTGTTACAGTGTGTATAATTACTAGAGAGCACTTTGGGTTTTCCTTTGTATAATTTTAACTGTAAAACATATTGGTTCATTATACCCTTTTTAAAAGTCAGATATCACTGTCATTATCAATTTCCTACATCAAATGTCTGCTGTTTCCTGCAAAAAAAAATCTAGCTGGGTGAAAAAACCGAATGCTTCTCAACAGTAATTGTGAAACCACAGCTAGCTGTCAATAGATAGCTTAGCTTAGCATGAGGGCTGAAACAGGAAAACAGCTGGTCTTGCTTAAAGAGGTAGTAAGTAAATATTAGGGATGGGCATTTCAAGTAAAGGTACTGTGTGAAGTCGTGGAGAATTTTTGGCTAACACCTTGTTAGCATTGTCATGTAGACGTGCTGTTACTTTTCTGTTTGGTCGCTGCTGTTCAGTAGCCGTGGAAAGCATGACGTCAGCAGTATGATAACGCTCATAGCTTTGATCTGTAGAACAGAACTGTAAACCGTTAACTCAGTTGATTCAATAAAGCTAATGGGAAGCTTATGTTTAGCTATTGCCTTTGAGATGAGATCCGCTATTTGCTCTTTAGGTCTAGCATCAAACGTCATCTGGAGACAAAGCTACTGTTGATTTGTGGATGGATCTTTTGTTGGACACTTGGCTCTCAGATGACAGTGTAGTTAAGGTCGGCAGATGACTCAGTGATTTGAGTCATCGTTCCGACCTTGATTGGCTGTTAGATCCATTTAAATTGATGCAGGTGTGTTGACATTGAAAACCTGCTGGATTGTTGCCCTCGTAGGACCGAACTGAGTGTCAGTGATGTACTATTATTAAAGCAGGTTGTGGCTCTGAAGCAGAAACGGACACAGAATGGATCTTTTACACGAACAGTTCAGCTTTAGAGTTCTGACAGGTGGTTTTCTGGACAAGACTGAGGTATTTTATCAACTAAGTTCTCCAAGTAATGCAGGAGAAGGCGACTCAAACCGGTCAGGAATAGAAAATTAAACTTATATTTACAGTGACACGTCGCTGTGCTGCATTCATGGTACCTCAGAAATCATAACTCTTAAAAATGTACCTCACACAAGGGCAACTTTAACATTAGTAAATAAACAAATCAGGATTAATTATCTGTTTATAATCTCTGTGGGCTTCCTAACAGCTGACATTAGTATTATATAAATATTCTGCTTTTAAAAAAATATGATGAAATAAAATAAAAAGATTTTAAAATATTCTGCGGTTAATCCCTAGTTAACTAAGGACACTCATGCATTTAATCACGATTAAAACTTAATCGACTGACTGATTTTTAGATGATCTTATATCAAGCTTGCAGTTGTTGGCCTGGTGTGTAATCACAATTCAAGGCTCTAGTTTAGTTGCTATGTATGTGGAAAACCAATTTCCAGATATAATTAGATACTTTATTGGTAAAGATGATGATTGAAGAGGATAGAAAGATACCTTTGGGTATTTTTGATGATCCTTTCACCTGGAAATGTTCATTCTTGTTTGAATATTTTGCTATTTTACTTTAATATTTGAACAATAATAGATGTATAAATGTGCAAAATGTCACGTTTGCATTGCTTTGGAGGAGGTTTCCTACAAAATATCATCCACTCTGGAGTGTAGTCCCAAATGCAAAACGCATGGAAGGTATTTTTAGCAGCTGTGGTGTTTACTGTGTAATTTCATGCTGGTGTTGCAGAATTTTAAGATGCACACAAATAAAAGAATAAATTTAAAAAAAGCTCACAAAAGCTCCTTTTCAAAAACAAAAACAAATCTAGGTGGACGACATCTTAGGCGAGGAGAGCGACAACGAGAGTGAGGGCCGAGGGAGGGAGAAGCCAGGTAACGAGGAGATGGACGAAGAAGAGGAGGAGCAGCAGCCGAAGGAGAAGCCGGGAACTGGCCGGACGGCCGGACAGGGACGCGGTCCTCAGGCTCAGAGCGCGGAGGAGAGGCTTCAGACTCCATCCAGTCTGTCCCAAAGTGTCCCGAGGTGAGGCGCTGCTATCTTTATGTCATAGTTTTTCTCATTTCAATGGACTTTTACATAAACGCCTCTTATTGAGTTAAAGGCTGTACAGGGATTTAAAAAAACTCTCTCTGCTGTTATCAGTGCCGTTGAGTCGACACACACCGTTAACATATCAAGGTCAAACCCTGCAGGTGAGCACGATGCTTAACTTGCATCCACGTTGCAAATGAGCTGTTTATTTTGAGCTGTTTCTTCTCCCCTGACCATCATGACACACCACTTCATCTGCAAGGCGATGCCGAAGCCAGACAGTCTGGTCCGTTGCCATGGAGACTAATTCCAAACAGACAGCAGGCATTTGAAGATTTCAGAACATAATTATGAGAGTCTCCTGCTGCTGAAAAACAGGCCGAGCTGTCCGCCTGTCATGACCGATGATTTAGCTGTCTGTGGTGCTTTCTGACCAAAAAAACATTTCGCACTCCAGATCAACATGTCTCGCTGCTTCTATATGATTCTCAGCATTCCCAGATGTTAGGAGATGCATGCACAGCGGCTATATTGTCTTGGATGTCAAGCTGCCATAGTTTTGGTGAAGGACGTTTTGGGGATTTTGGGGTGTGAGGATTTTGGGCTTACAGCTCTATGTGCCAACTAAAGATGCTCCAAAGTAACTTCAGGGGGGAAATCTTTGCTGGAGAGAATTCAAACACAGAGTGGATGGGTCATTTCCAGTTACACTGTCAGAAAATTTGGATTTTGAAATTAATTGGACCCTAGATTCAGTTCTTTTCTACAGAGAACACACAAGATTTTCCTGGTATATATGACCGACACCAGAGACTGCCATGGATGAAATAAAATACAAAAAATGGATCTTAGAATAAAAAACATAAATAAGAAGTTTAGAAAATGTTCCTATTAAACGGTTGACGTTTTATACACCCATCCCATGATTAGATACATTTCCCTGGAAAAAACGAGGTCACATAATATAACACAACATCCAGATTTCCATTGGGCTCTACTTTATTTACTCCCCATTAATCCATTTGTCTTACATTTACATCAGGGCGTATTTACACCAGCCTTTTTTATTCGAATCCTAGTCTCTGCTCGGAAAGTCTGCTTCGTTTGGGGAATTGTGAACGCACAAACAAACTTTGATGCGGATTGAACAACCAGGCTTGGTCCACCTACAAATGCAAATCTTGGTCCGTCTCAAGTGGACTAAATACAGGAAGCAGACTACAAAGCAAAATGCATTGTGGGTTGGATGATGTTTGATGATAGTTGGCTCTGACCGGGAGAGATGGCTCACAGTCAGATGTGGACGAACTTGGTAAAAGTTCTGACGGCTCCACACTGTCACGCGGTGGAAACAGAAGTCGTCCTGCATCAGCCAGCAGATGAAGAATAGTTCTTCTTCGTCTTCTCCTTCTTGGTGCAGCGCCGCCTCTGACAGGGACGGGAATACGTTATTGAAAAGGTCCGGTTTGTTTGAGTAGTGCAGCGTGAATGCAAACTCGGTCCGGAAAAATGTTGCAGCCCCCCCCGCCAACTGAACCCGAGACCCCAATCGCACCGAGTCTAGCGAGCTATGCGGTGTGAATGCACCCTTAACCTTTATTGTGGAAAATCATTATCAAGAGTCTGGATGAGTCCGAAGACACTGAGGAAAAGACAGATAAGCAGACCAGCCCCCTTGTCCACTGGCTGGTTCTGGTCAAGATAAGAAAGTCCACTACTTTCCCGGCAGTGTCTCTAAGTTTCTCAAAACAGTTCTGTCCCGTCTGCCCGGCGTCTTTCTGTTGTGGCCGAGGTCTGCTGTAAATCTCAGACTCCATGATAAGATCGTGTTTTCATTATCAGAGGCAATCAGAGGTCAAGTTGTTATAAGTTGTTTTGCTATCTTGTCAGATAGGTACACAGTAAAAATATGAATATGAGCTGATGTACGACACATATAATGATTAAAAGTGAATTAAGAATGAATAAAGAATAATTAATAAAGAATATAAAGAATTTCTTCAACAACCTTCAAATTGATTGATGAATCACTAGATGCTGTCTTCTTCAGACTAAAAAGTTTCAACTGAGGTTCTTGTCAGTCTAATGTTTTTCTAAAAGTGAGCTGTATATGCAGCGAGGACTCGGATGACATAAAACCAAAGAATTAGGGTGACGAAACCAGTCAAACTGAAGAGATTTCGGGTTCTTCAGTGCAGTCTCATAAGCATGAGACACATTTTGACCAAAGACTTTTAGTCTCAGAGAAAAAAACAGCATCTCTCTTCGCTGCTGTAGGTCCGAAGCTGTAAAGCAAAGAGGGATCAGTAATGTTGGACCTTCCTACAGGGTTGTTTTCTTCCTCCTTCTCCTCTCTCAGTCTCTTAATTGCTTTACCATGACTGCGCTCTGTCGCTTTTCCTTCTCATGAGCTGAACTTTCATCTTAATATTCTCAAATTGTAACCATATTTTGAGAATATTACCCCAAAAAAATTTCAACGTTGTACTTGTCAGGGTTGGTTTGTCTCAGCCAGGATAATACTGTGCTTATGAACTGAACAGAACTGAGCAGGACTCCTATCTGCAGAGTTGGCTTCAGCCTTGCTGCTCTGACTGTCAGAGCTTATAACGCAGTTTAATGTTTTCCTCAGTAATCTCTCTGAGTTTCACTCTGGTTGGCTTGTGGCTCAGTACCAGCTCATGTCCAGACATGTCAGTCCACCTGTCACCTGGTCTGGCACCTATGGGGGCAGCTAATGAGTCCAGCCCAGTATACACCAACCTCAGAGTTGTGTACTTGCAGTTGAAAACCCTCTGGAAGTCCACCTCCAGTTGTTGCCGTGGTGCAGCACATGATTAAGCAGCCTGACACACCGGGGAAGAGTGTAAATTTGATTCTGATAGTTGTGTGGACACAAATTGGCAGGTGGGTGTTCAGACTCTATAGAAAGACAGCAGAGACTTAGTTCAATAATATCACCCTGTCCTGACCCCTGTTATGCCCCCTGACATCTCTCTGCTTGTAAAGAAATGCACATCCCCACAGGGACGTGCTGTATGCACTCTGTTTCACCACCTATGAGATAGCTCATGTTTCAGATAAAGCATTACTTTCTGCTTTAAAAGGAAAAATACTGTAACAAAAAAAACTAACTAAACTTCTAACATGAATTAGATGTAAACTTCTCCAAAAATAACAATAGTTATTGTAAAATTTGTCCCCCTTAATAGCACGAGCTGTCAATCTAACCTCCCGTGCTCAAAAATACACTCGCCAGCCACTTTATTAGGTCCACTTGTTAATTGCTTTTCAACACAAAGAAATAAACAGCCAATCACATGGCTGCTACTCAATACATTTAGGCATGTTTACACTGGGAAGTTGCCAGCTGAAGTTCAAACCCAGCGTTAAAATGAGGAAGAAAGAGGATGGATGGATGGATGGATGGATGGATGGATGGATACTTTTATTGATCCCCTAAGGGAAATTGTGAAGAGACTTTGAATGAGATAGTCTGAAAAAGAGAAAATATCCAGTGAGCAGCAGCTCCAAAATGTCTTGTTGATGACATAATGGGCAGACTGGTTGGAGATGATAGGACAACAGTCCAACCAAGGTATGTAGAATAGCATCTTTGAACACACAACACGTCCAACGTCCACCAGAATTTAGTGGAAACATCATGAAAACATGGATCCATCCTGCCCTGTTTCAACAGTTCAGGCCGGTGATGGTAGTGTAATGATGTGGGGGATATTTTAGTGGCACACTTTGGGCGCCTTAATATCATTTGAGCATAATTTAACCAGCACAGCCTCCCTGAGTATTGTTGCTGACCATGTCCATCCCTTTACGGGCACAGTGTAGTATCTTCTGATGGCTACTTCCAGCAGGATAATGCACCATTTAACATGGTCCATTGCAGTACTAACAAGGTGTGCCTAATAAAGTGACCAGTGTGTGTATCATTTTTGATACAGCATTGCTGAATAAAACACTTCTTAATATTTGTCAAAGCTTAATATTATGTATCTTGATCAAGTGAGATCTTGCTTTGTTTATATGATCCATCCATCCATCCATCCATCCATCCATCCATCCATCCATCCATCCATCCATCCATCCATCCATCCCCCCCCCCC
>JBBBVU010000018.1:5140561-5159850 GCA_037177055.1 Atherinosoma microstoma
CTGCTTCACGGGCAGACATTTCTGGCCGTGATTCAGCCGCGATACGCCCGCGAAAGGCAGTGTGACCGGGCCTTTAAAGCCACACTGCTGAAACGTTGGCAGGTTTATCACTGAAGGGCCCCCTAACAAAGGCTTATTGGACATCCATCTTCATCCTGTCTCTTCTCTGAGATCTTCCCAGACAGTAAAAGTCAGTCTGAAGTTGACTGGTCTTACCTCTGATTGTGTCCGTTTCTCACTTTTTTTCCTCTATTCTATCAATAATGTTGTCTTGCGTTGCTTAGCGGTGTCGTACAACAAAAACTCAGCTATAAAAGTGACTCATCATCCCGGGAAAAAAACTGTTGTGATGTGCGGTTTCTCAGCCTTGGTTCGCTGCTGGGCATTACTGAAGGATTTCAGTGAAGTTGACGGCTGGACTTGGTTGTTACAAAACCTAGATTCTTTTCTTTTTCAGTCATTCCTTTTGTACCTTTGCTGCTGGGTTTAGCCCTGTTTCCACCAACTGGTCCGGCTCTGTACGGAACCAGTAAGTACGCATTTTTTTGTGTTTCCACAGGCAAAAACTGGGAAGGATACCACAATATCTGATCCGAATTGTCCCACTTTTTTTGGAACCCTTTCCGTTGGGGTCCCAATCTTTCCGATGCTACCCAAAAGGGTGTAGTTGGACACGCTGCAATGCCTTTATTGGTTGAGTCGTCACTTCCTGTGCGCCTCGGCATCAAGATCAAAGCAGTAACAGCACCATATTTTAATAGTGGATTTGTTGTTTAAAGCCACATACCACGAAGAAAGTTGTAAATGGCTGTTGGATGTCCACCATTCTCATCCTTTGTTTCTGTGTTACGTTGTTCTTTGTTATAATTCAAGGAAAGCTATGATGTGACGCTATTGCATAGGTGTAGCTTCTGTCGCTGTTTGGCTGATTACGCTGCCTACTGAGGAAGGGTACAGTTGACGGTGGAAGCTAGGGCTGGGATGATATGCCTTCCTCCCGATTTGATTCTATTATGATTTTTTGGGTGTCGGTTCAATTTAAATTGTGATTTTTCGATTATGCCAATTTGTGTGATTTTTAGTTTGCTCTTTTAACCCCAGACCATGTGAAAAAAAATAATTAGGAACCATATTTCCCCCAAAAAAACTGCACATCACAGTTTAGTCAGTTTTGAGTCAGTTTTTAAGATTTATTCAGCAGGAATGTATATCTGAACCAGCTGGAAAGGAACCATTTAAATTTGGAGAAAATAACACAGCAGCCAGATCATCATTCTGCTGCTATTATGCGCAACAAGACAAGTTATAAAAGAAAAAGAAAGTTTTTTTAAATCTTTAGGGGAAATTTCTTTTTGAAAATTTAAATTAAGAAAACACAACACAGTTGGCAGACCATCATATTTGAGTCAAGAATACTTTGGTAAATGGAGGAGTTCATGGTTGACTGCACGGTCTCCACCGTGGTCCCGTCTGTCAAACGGACACTGCTCCAGAAGTCTTGCAGTTTCTCCTGCAGCTTCCAAGCGAGTCATACTTGTTCGTTTTTTCGAATCGTCATGAATTTTAACATTTAACATGCTAACTGAGGCCTGGAGAGTCTGAGATGTAGCTTTGAGTTGAATCAGGAAACTTTTATTTCATGCCTCTGAGCCTTTTCTTTGTTTTGTTTTTTGTTTTTTTACAAGTCTAATGCTCAACTTCTATATCATGGCTCTAAAAGATCACACAAGTAAGGAGGATTACCTCTGTAATACAGATTTAAAGGACACCGTTGGTCCGCCCTGCTCGGCTGCTCCATGTGAGCACATTGAAACCAGCAGCATTTGTGTTTCTTAACAGCTGCATGAGGGAAAAGGAACCCAGTGATCCCTGTGTTCAGCAGTGTGAGAGAGGGACTGTAGTCCATGAGTTATAGTGCTTAATCAGGCTTTTCACACAGAAAAAGAGGAGAAATGTGCGAGTGTGGTAAAAAAGAAAACTGCAAGTAATCTGACCCAGTTTTTTCCTCCATATTGGTGAGACAGGCAGTTTTCTATTTATGCTCTTGCTATGGATTGATCTCACCAGGAGGCAAAGAGCTGCTTCTCAGGGGACAGTCGGCCTGTTAATAGCCATTGCTTATTAAAAGTCGCGCACACATCTAGGTAGTTATTTTTCCTCACACAGAAATGTTTAGTGTAAAAAAAGTACCTGCTGTATTTCTGAGGGCCAAACAGTATATATAGACTTTTGTGTTGCACCGTCCCAGCAGTTTTAGATGCGTGATGCACATCAAGGTTTATAGGATACATTGTTTTTTGTGTTTGTGGGAACTTTTTGCACTTCCCGTTTATTTCATACAGCTTTAGAAAAAGAAATGTTGAGAATAACTTCTGGGTTACTTTAGGTTCAGAAAGATACTTTACCTCTCACCCCAGAGGCTGGATAAGGAGTTCCTATCTCAGTATAGACAAAAAAATCGACAGGGAAGTTTTAGGTTTAGCTGATATTCAGCAGGCAAATATTGTGGTGTTAAAGTTGCATAATGTGCCTGAATTATATGATCTGAAGTCCATTTTTATTCATTAACTAAGGACTTTGATGGCTTACATCCTGTCACACCAGACTTTAAAACTAGTGGTGTGTTTTAAGTTAGATTAAAATAATTACCACATTTAATGAGGTTGAAGTTTTACTCTCGGGCAAAAGAAAGCCACATTATAAGAGGTGGATGTCAACTATTAAAGCCCATATATAAAATTATAGCCTTACAGTTTTTAACTGATTCTTAAAAAATACCAGATAGTCTTAAAACATCAGTTTATGATAAAAACTTTGTTCAAAACTCTGTTGTACACAATTTGATACTTCTGTACCCCTAATGGATACCAGGAAGCAGAAGACTACACTGTGATCATTTTAACACATCACATGGTGATAAATGATAAATATACAAAAAAATAAATATGTATAGATTTGTTTCCCACATTTTGTAAAAGGGCCAAATAAAGACTTGATCATTAAAAAATGGGAATTTTCTCCCCATTTTTTCTCGGGTTGGGCTTTAAAGGGTGAAGGTTTAGTATTGAGTATGTGGCAGTATCTACAGTATTTGTCAGTTATAAGCTGCCAACGTTCATAATGTAGAAAGATGAGTTCCTGATCAGGAGCCACCTCTTCGCTGGATCATCTGCACAGAAACGCTTTGAGCTGAAAATGCTCGCTGCTCTCCACCCACAGCATGTGGACTGAGGCGAGAGGGAAGGGAGTATCAGGAGCTGTAACATGCTCTGACAGTCATTTCCTTCTGAGCGTCGCCTCTTTTTAACCTGTGTTCGCAGGGCAGACGCGTGATATAAACCTCACTAAGGATCAGTGCTTTTGTTATCTCCATTTTAACGGAGGTGTCTGAGAAATACAATGAAACTAAACCCTCTTTAAATTTTTTGTACCAGGGACATGATATGAAAAATGAGCCGGTACTTAATGGGGGTTAGAATGAACATAAATACAACCTCAGATAAATAACATGTCACTGTTTATTTAACAAAAGCTTAAGACGTTTGGGACTAAAAGTTCCCCATTATTTTTAAAAAGCATGCCAACTCTTACATCCACATGTTCCAACACATCAGCCTGTCATCCAACAGTCTCACTTCCTGTTGTATTGTTGAATAGTTTTCTTGACAGCTCTCTTGTATAATGATTAACCAGAGACTTGGCTCTTTCTAAACTGGCTGGACTGAACATACTGTTTGAATAATGACTCACTCCCCAGACAGAACAAATGTGAATATAGTGAAGGGTGGAAAGCATCTATTACTGGGGTTAGACAGAGATCCTGTGATAAACCAAACATTTCAGATAAAATAATAACTTGTGCAAATACAAGATTACTATTAGAACTTTCAAATTTATATGATGAATAAATAATAGAACATTAGAGATTACATTTTTCATTAAGCTCTTGAATGTCGTTCTTCAGCCTCGTTCTCATCTGTCAGTGTAAGTTTGGGTAGGCTGTAATAATGTGAGGGAAGTGGGAGATATGAAGGGGGGAAACAAAGACGTTGGCTTATTTCTCCTAGAGTGTAAAGACATAAATCCCCAGAGAAGAAGGGAGGGAAAAAAAGATGAGCTGAAATATTTTATGAGCAGGGACACTCGGCTTATAAATGAGTAACATTTTCTGCTCTACATGTTTTTTATTCTTGGACTTGACCAGAGTCGCTTCACATGTTTCACATTGTCTAAGAAAAATCCTTTAAACTGGCCCTTTTCACCGTTTTGTTTTTTGTTTTTTTTTAGTCAGATTAAAGATTCATGATCTTTAAAGACCGGATTTTGTATTTTTTTTCAAAGCTTGAAGCGCCCTTCACTTCTCAGAGGTTTGTACGCTGTTGACCCATTCATTTATATTATTTCTTGTTCCTCAGTTGAAATTCCAATTCAGTTTTATTTATATGGGACCAATTTACAACGAAGCCATCTCAGGGAACTTCACAGATGTTCTAGTTCAATACAATTCATTCTAGTCCAGTTATCGTCCATTTAAATCCACATTAGTCCAGTTTTTAATAACTTTGTTCATATAAACCACTTCATGAAAATAACTGATTAGTTACAAAAATTCCTGGATTGCATCAAATCTTCTCTTCAGTTCAATCCGTCCAACCATGGGATGGCGGACAGGGAAAACAACCTTTTAACTGGAAGAACTAACCTCCAGCAGAACCAGACTCAGGAAGGACGGCCATCTGCCTCGTCCAGTTGGGGGTGGAGAGGGCAGAGAGGTCAACACACATCTTGACTCTAAGCCAGAACTTCTGAGAAAGAAAATAAAAACTCAAGTTAATGACAAGAAAAATCTTGTTTATTTATATGTAGAGAATTTTAAAAAAAGTACAGAAAGATACGCTTGGCTCAGTGCATCATGGGACGTCCCCCAGCAGTCGATTCACCTTATTTTGCCACGGCCACTTCTTCTGGAATTGTGTTGACATTTCCATTTGCTAGCTACGTCTAATTAGGCTACGTTGAAAAACACAGTAACCTACATGGCAAGATGCAGCGACTTACTTGAAAATAAACCAAACAAACTCTTGAAAGTAGATGGTGGAGTAGTACTTCGTCACTAGGGTTGCTAACGGCCTGCTGCATGCCCAGAATGACATGCAGGTGGAAACATACATCTATGGGTGGAAATAACTGAATTGCTATGGATCCGAGAGCTATATTTATTCAAGAAATGAAATTGTGGTTGAGAAATATCAAGTTTGGCATACCATGTGTGTTAAAAGTTGATATTTAACTTCAGTGGGTTAAATGTGCATTTAATTATATCAGAGAATGTTCATGGGAGTCTCTGGAAAAGATCCAAATCAACATTACAAATGCATGTTGTTTGATTTTAAAATAACTCATTTTAAAGTTTTTTTTTAGGACAACTACTAAGAGGGCCTGCATTAAGGGTCTATGAAAACAAACAAGAAAATTAACCACTGAAATAAGTGCTTTATTTTTAAATTTAGACTGTCATGGTATCGCCGATATCGGCACTCGTATCGGCTAGATATATCAGCCGGCCCTTAATTTTAACATTATAAAAAGCATAACAGGACCCCTTTAATTAAAGCCCCCACCCTGTCGTCCAGTAAAAAGTAAGACGGCATGGTCCAAATCAGCCCCTGTAGAAAGATCTCTGCCTTCTTGTCAAAGCTGCAGTCGGACAAAAGAAGTAACCGCTGTGAAGGGATGACTGAATCCTCAAACATGATCCTGCTGGCTGTGGCAGAGCTGCAGATGGGGGCGATTTTCTGCAGACACTGGTGACTGGGGAGATATAACTGACAGTGAATCACACATTCGGCTCTCTGAGTCACACTCGCTGCCGTCAGCCAAGTTTCTCATTCGGTTCGGTCTCGTGAAACTTTACAAAGGAAATTTGACCATAAACAATACACATCATTTTTATCCTCGCCCCTCTCCTGTAATTATATCCAAGGGATAAAGCCAACAGGAAACAAGAGGAATGATCTGAAACCAGCGTGCTTGGCAGCCATATTTTAGAAATCACACACTGTGCTGAAAACAAATAACAATAAGTAATCAATAAGGTTCCAGTAATTAAATTCAGTAGTAGCCTGGAAAGATAGGACCTGTGTGAAAAATAGCCCTGATGATTAAAGCTGCATGAGACAGACTTTCCTATTAGTCCTTTATGAGCCACATGATGCAGCCTATATAAAACAGAAGTAAGTGGCCTCAGAAATTGGAGGGGGAAAAAATCTAGTTGTGCAGCAGGACCAAAATGAAGAAAATGAACATTTAGCTGTCTTTTTTGGGGGAAAGAAATGAAGATAAAGGGCTCGTATCGTACCTATCCAGGCGCAGTTAAACGTAGAGAGACATCTTCCTGCAAAACAAGCTGATATTTTGCTTTTGAGGAGCTTGTAAAGAATCCAGCGATGATTCTCTAAGAAATCTTTACTGATTATTCCTCTGATGTAAAAGGGAGATATTCATTACAAATCAAACATGTCAAAGTTGGACGTTTCAGCTCCAAATTCTTCCTTTGTGCCTCCACAGATGGCACAAACATTTTTCCGTGCAACTCTCACTGAGAGCAGGTTTTTAGTCCACATAAAACAGACATCTAACCAGCTCTGCCTCAAAGCTAACACTAAACCGGGAGAGCTGCTGCAACGTGGACTCAAAAGCAAATGCCATCTTTTTGTTTCGTCTCTCCTGCTGCTGCGAGTGAAAAAAAAAACAGACAGAGAGCTCTGCTTTGATTGACAGCTGCCTCGGAGCATATTGAATTTCTCTGCTGTGAGCATCCCGCCTAAAATCCTTGTCACTATTTATTTTTTCACAAAAAGCATCAGGCGTTAAGAATAGCTTTCAGTCTGCGAGTGATGGTGTTGGACAGGGTTTCTGTGAGTGGATTTCCATGCAGCATTGTTTTTTAATGGGATTTAAGCAAAACTTCACAATTCCCTTCTAAACCTAGAAGATCTATATATAAAAAACTGTGCAGCTCATCAGCTCTCTGCATATGGAGCCGGTGAACACACAGGAGCAGGACTGTATCCATGACACATGCGCTTTTAAATGATTATGAGGAATGGGGAGCAAACTGATACCAGCATTCTCCCTCCTGCCCTCATTACGCAGCATCCTCAGTGAGTTCAGAGACTGGAGAAGCCTTTCAGCTGTATGGATGGGAATTGATTGAAGTGGGTGGAATGATAGATCAATCTTCTAATGAGAATGTGTGGTTTTTCTTTCCAGTGATGAGAAAATCCAACCTTTAAAAAAAAAAAAAAAATCGGATCTCAAATATTAATTTGACACCTTCTCTTATTCTGGAAACAAAACTGTAATCTATTAGAGCATAATTCCAACTGAATGACTGAACCTTGAACCTGATAGCTCTGGGTCTGTTAATCTAGCAGGCTTATTTTATTCTACAACAGTCGTCCTTCATGGCATGAAATCCATATGTTGGATTTATGCACCATTTAATCATTCCCTTTGTTTTCATTCCTTACAATGACTAATAGTGCAACCAGGAAAAAAACCCAACTTATAACTTTTATTAGTGTTTGTTAGGCTGTCGGTTGCACAACACAAGTTCCCCCGAACATCATAAAACCTCACAAACAACAGGAACATGAATAAGTAAATTGTAGAAGGCAAAGCAAGTTTATTTGTACAGCACATTTCATGTACAAGACAATTCAAGGTGCTTTACACAAAGCATTAGAAGCATTACAGCTGGGTGCAGAAGAAGCATTAAGAAGTATTAAAAAACAAACTTTTAAAAGAAATAAAGTAAATGAAGAAGATATTGATTAAATTTGCCCTTAATGGTTCATTTTTGTGGACTTACTTCAGTTGGAATTCCAACTTCCCCTCTTGTAATACACCAGGGGTGTCCAAAGTCTGTCCTCGAGGAGCCGCTGTCCTGCACGTTTTCAATGATTCCCTGCTCCAACACACCTGACTCAAGTGAAGTAGATCCAACAGCCTATGAAGTTCTGCACAATAACCTGCAGGATTGTGGCCCTCCAGGACCACAGCGGGACACCCCTGTATTACACTCTACTTAAATTCTCACCTTGTTTGGTTCTTTGGATCGAAGCAGTGGTGGACACTGGCTGGTTGGAGCTGAGGGTCCTACGTTTCCCAGCTACTCTTCAGGCCTCCCCGTTAGCCGCCTGCCCTGAAGCCAGAGAGACTACAGGCACGCCAAAAATCTGATCGTTACCTATTTCTGGAGTTATCGGATAAATGAAGTGATCACGTAGATAACGTAATCTGATCTCCTTTATCATATAATGGCAGCTGTCTGATTATGAGAAATTAAATTAACACACCTAGATTTGTCCTCAGTACCAAAGTTCAACAAAGACCAGATGTTTTGAAGATAACAGGAAGTTACATCACAGCATACGTACATATTCGGAAAGAAATCTGATAATGGACGGGAAAATGTAGAGAGGGATTTTTCAAATATCACATTTCAATGATCTGATATGGGATGTTTGATGGTCATGTAAACGAACCTGTCCGTGACACCAAGCGTATGGTGAGATTCTCTGTAAATAAGTCCATCTGTCATACAGCCGTGTACCGGAGGAAAAGATGCAGCATTCGTCCCTACAACTGGCTGATGTAAGGGAGAGAGAGAAAGAGGGATGGGGTTACTCTGACCTAACTTGAGGAAAACAACTCTGACAAAGAAAAACAGCCCGACCAAGGCGATGCGCAGCCAAAACAATGGGAATCCAGCACTGCAGACGCTCATGCAAATGAAAAGAAAATCCCGCATTTTAATCACAATCTTCATCTCCGTCAGGTCTCCCGCTTTTCATTTGAGTAAATTCCCTCCAGATAAGGTCAACAAACTGGTTAGAAGTCTTTCCTAATGAACTTTGTCCAATGAAATCAAGCAGATTTAGTCTCAACTCTAAAAGTTTAGTTAATTATTCAGTCCATTACTTCCTCCTCCTGTCTTCCATGATCTGTTTCCTCCTCTTTCTCTGTTGTTTTGCTGTTTTCTTCTCTGCTTCCTCTCTCATCCAGCCCCCCTCCCGTCCGCATGCAGAGAACAAATCTGAGAGACGCGTTTGAAGTCCATTTTTTCTTTCATTGGGATGCCTTGGGTAGAGTTTGTAGTCTTGGACCTAAATAAGAGCTTTGCTCTTTATCAGCGAGGATAGTTACTGTGCCCTTTCTATGAAGTCATTCCAAGTGGAGCCCATCTGAACGCTCCCCTGGGCCACGTTCATGCTGTCTGGATTGAAGCACCCAGTCGCATAAATTTGCATCTCGACTTGGGGCAGACACATTTTTTCCTGGCTTGCATTAGTCATTTTGTGTCCCTCATGTATCTGTAATGATGCATTGAGGCGGGTGAAGCTGCAGGATGTTTGTTTACCAGCAGGCACTTTGTAGTATGTCCTCCTGATACCCTTAATACAATCATACTTCCACAGTACATTGACATGATAACATCTCAGAGTAATGACTTCAACATCTGTGCGTGTAATATCAGGCACATGATTACCTTTTGCACCCTCAAAATTGAACATTTCTGGCATTTATGTGGGGAACACAGAATGCCAACAAATTTAATTTCCAAAAAACCATCTGGAGGGAGCTTAGAATGGGAGATTGCTCCCAAAAATGGAGAACGAAATGGAGATTTGGCCTGTTTTCTCTGAAAATATAGCCCAAAAAGTTGCATAAATAGAAGTATCTCCACCTTGACTGCTTCCAACAAGTAGATATAAAGTATTCTCTCAGGGCTTAAGGGCTCATTTATTCCAACTGTTCATGTTTTACAGCTATTTTATGTATGATTATATAACTTGTCTTGCAAAAAATCAGTCAGACGTTTCTCAGCACTTTCCGGTTCATTGCCAGCAACTTTCTCTAAAAGCTTCTTCAAATTTACTGGCCAATAACCCAGAGATCCAGTAATGAGGGAATTGAAAATGAAAGACGTACGTCCAAAGATCCCATCACCTGAACACTCAGCACCGTGTGGAACTTTTAAGAATTAATAATGAGGGACCTTTCAATCACCAAGCACACTTCCTTCTCAGAGTCTTTCATTTTGCCTCTCAAGCTGACAGTCTTACACGTTCATCTCAACCTCTTAGTGCCAGACTCAAGTCTCCACTTTTCCACTTGATCTATTTAAAATCAAGACTGCACTTCTTTACTGGTGCATTTCCATGATGTGTTTATGTTCAAAACCAATTTAGAACATTTAAAACTTACTGAACTATCAACAGAACATTAAAGTCAGCAGCTATTTTCTGAACTTAGCATGCCGGCCAGTTTTACCACCTTCTGCAGAAGCATCTCAGTACTGAGGAAGGCTGAATTAGCCCTGGACCACGAATCACTCAACTTTCTCTGCTGTTTATTAGTTATACCATATTTAAATGACTTGGCAGAGGTTTCGGGCAATACTTATAAATATATCATCATGTCTCAGACATTCCCTGCATGGTATGTACCACCAGCAGATAGCGGAAGTGGCGGATATGAGCAAGTCTCACCAATGGCTAGAGAGGTTCTGGACAGGAGCCTTGGTCACCAGGGTAATATAGACCCAGATCCTACCACACCAGGCAGGTATAGTATGGTATCTGATGGTATGGAGTTTGTCGTGGCAACATCCAATACATGAAAATAAATCCCTCTTTCATTAACTCCAATAAAGAGTGAAACACAGTATATTTAAAAACAACTGAAGTTTTTAAATCAAACCAACACAAAACCCATGCATCTTTATATCCAGAGCAGGTTTTAGCAACAGTACCAATATCAAATAGCTTCTAATGTAAGATAGAGATTAAGGAGACAAATAGCCTCTGGATATACGCTTTTCTGAAATCTGTTTTTTGTAAAGATAAAAACAAATTGTTTTGTTTTTTTTAAAGGGAAAGAATAGAAATACTGCTGGCTGAATGGGTAGTGTTTTAAAATATGCCTTATGTAAGCCTTAAATTAGCCTAGTTTTATAAAAAAAAAAAATCCTATTGGTGGAACGTCAGTGATCTTTGTACAGTACCTACCACCTAATTCATTGTTTCCCGTCCTCTCCTCACATCTCAAAACCAGACTTATTACCCTGGAGAGGATTCCCTCCTCTGTTGGATGATAAAACAGCACCAGACCCTGGCTGGATATAGCGTTCTAATGGTCTAATCTCACCTTCGGAAATTTGAAGCAGGTCACTTGTTCCATGTGTTGTCGATGGTTGAGGGAAAGTGGGCTTCTTGGCTCCTGTGAAAATCCACAACTGTTTTGTTTTAACAAAACTAAGCTCCACATTCAAGTTGCACTGATCCACCAGCTAAAAAACTCCCCTCTGCAAGTAGTTTCATCATTCCCAAACATCAAACCCACCACTGCTGTGTTGTTGGCATCGAAACTGGGAATGTGAAATACATTCATTTCTTAACTAAGTACGGGATTGGAAATGGTCCACATTCCCATTGGACCCAGTGCTCATGGGCAATGTTCACACTGTAGCTCAAATCCGATTTTTGTGAACAGCCCGAGTCGCATGGAATCGGATATTTTCAAATCCGATCTGGGCCACTTTCGTATGTGGATCTAAATCCGATCCAGGTTGGGTGTTTTTAGAATGTGACTGCAGTCTGAACAGCGATATGACCCAGATCAGAATTCATGCGACGATGACGTCTTTCTGAATCGATGCAGCATCAGGTGAAATAGTAAAATTCCTCATCCTCCTTTCTATCATCCAGCTTTCTTTCTCTGCTGAACAGCTTCAGCATTCACGCTGACGTCGGAGCGGCAGCACCGAGATCATTACTTGCAACCACTGTTAAGAATAGTGAACCTGGAAGCATGTTTTACGTGTGTCCAATGTGTGATTTGCTGGTGGGGAGTCATTTTTGCCCTCGGTGGGGAAAAAATGATTAAATCGATTAACGATCCGCTGGAGATTCTGCAAACATCGTTACTTATCCTTCAAAGAGACACAAAAGCTGTCAGAGTAAATACTGAGGTGGGCGTGACACTAAGCGCACAGATCATTGAGGAAAGCCGACAGTGGACACAAAATGCGTACGGGAGGAAAATTCATCAATATTCAAGGGGGTCAGTGTGTCTCAGCCAGGTGATGGGGGGGCCTTCACAAGGCAGAGGTGTTTCGTGCGTGACTTTTGTCTCCCTGGCTGACAGCACTGAGCGCAGGACGGATGACAACGGCATAATATCTGCCGCCGCCGCCGCTCTTCATCCATCAAACTGGCCCTCCGATGAAGAGGAGCGCATCGTCTACGGCCATTATAAACTTCTCGCCATCCACAAAACTCTTGCGGTTCAGCCCACAACCAGTCCCATCCTCCTGGAGTTCCCTCAGTTTGAATGTCAGAGTCTCACAGGAGAGAGGATGCAGATGCTATTGATCCGCTGACCGGGAGGCAGAAAAAAAAAGGCTGAGATGCAGATCTACAGACTACCCGCTTAACCACGGGTCACTTCTGCACCGAGCGTGGTGCGACACATCTCTTCTACGCGTGCGGGTCACTTCAGGGCCCTGAAAGACAAATGGTCATGTGAACACCCGCACAAAAAAATCAGATCTGGTAAAAAAATCGCGACCCGCAGTGTGAGCGTAGCCATGGTGAACAGCTTAGATACTACCCACCTCCTCTGATAAAAAATATAATAAAATACCCAAAAACACTGACATTAATTGGATCCATTGAGCCTCAGAATGAGCCCATACAAGAACTAAAACTCATTGTTTGTGTGCTAATAATGGCAGCTGCTTCATATTTTTTCCCTTCTACGCCGATATTGCAGATATACCCAGACACATGCAGCTCAAATCCACTCAAAGACAGAATGTGTTGTACCCAGAACTCATCCTTAAAAGTACCTGTGTATGTAAATGACTGTTCTTGGTATTATTGCTTTACATTTGCATAAACCTTAAAATGAATAATATCTAAATGAAAGTTGGACCAGAACCATAAGTTATGGATCACTCTCTCTGTGGGATGTTGGATAGAATTTAGATAAACTAGGAAAACAATAAGCGCTATCCTTTGTGGAAATATAGAATAGCAGCAATAAATATACAAATAAAGGATTATATGGGAAACATGTTTACCCTGACATGACTGATTGTGGTGAAAGTATCTCCTGTGTTTGTTTGAGGGTGGGTGTGTGTGTGTCTGTGGGTGTTCTGGTTTGATAGCTGAGGATTTAGATTGGATGTAATGATGCAAAGCAAAAAGCTGTGGGGGGACTCACCCCCCACCACCAACCCCCTGCTGTCTCCACTGTTAATATTTGGAAACAGGAACAGGATGGTGGGGTATGGCTGTGGGATAACATCTTCCAGCTCAGGTAGCAACAACTGTCCGCCAGTACATTTATAATCACCCACAATATTCCCACTGTTGCCAAATTGATAATAAATTGCTCAAATTCTCTCTCACTGCTGCAGCTCTTTCTCCATATTGTGCTTCTGAAAATTAAACTTGAATCTGGAGGATCAGAGTTCAGTTGTTTCACAAATGAAACCTTCTCCTTCCCAGACATACACCACACAGTCTGCAAAGGTCCGCCGTAACCGGCATGTCACAAATGCTTTCTGATGATATTAGCCGACATCTGACCTTTAATGAATGCACAGTTGGAGTCTCGCTGTTGTGGGAGGTTAGCGAGGCTGTCTGACAGCAGCATGGTCTAATGAGAGGGGTCTTCACGGCGGAGCCGGTGTCTCAATAACTATGCAAACCCCCTACACACCTCATTAGCATCACGCCAATAAGCCTGTCTGCAGAGGATGTCATGGAGAAGCTGGAGTGTAGTGGAAGGGATGTCATGTTTTCAGCTATATCAGAGAATACTTTAGCCACATGCAGTTGTTTTCTGTTCTATTTGCTGTCCTCTCAACTATTTCAGCTTAATTATTATCCATGAATGCCTTACTGATGGCAAGAGGCAAGACGGTCTTTGACTTGGTTTTAAAACGTGTCCACACAACTAAATATGTTGCATGTTTTAAATCTGTCAGACTTTTCCCTTTTTTTATTTTACAAGAATCTTATTTCAAGACATACGATTTTTTGATTTAAGTGTTTATGTAGTAAATGTATATGAGAACTTGTGTATGGTCCGTGAGATCCAAATATTAAAACCAGCTAGCCACGTTTAGCCTGTGAAGCTAGGCTAGCGATGCTAGGCTAAACATGGCTAGCTGGACTAAAAGAAACTGCTACACTCAGACTTTTAAAACAAAACAAAAACATGTATTAGTAACTGTAAAGCTTATAAGTGCTCAAATTGTTCCTTTACTGGCAATTTTTCCTTTCTATAACCTGCACTGTGGCAAGACTATAGTTTTTTGTCTGTTTTTTTTTTTTTATAGTACGCCCGTATTTAGCTAATGTTGGCTAGAAAAGTAGCAACGATTTTTTTTCCTCACATTTGTGTTACTCAGGTCACTCAACGGTGATGTTAGCTTCTTAACTAACACGTTAGCCTGTTTTTTTAAGTGAAGTGTTTATCAGACTGTGCTACAGCATTGATCCTCTTACCCTGAAACACAGCTAATTTAACAGAATATAGACGTTTTGTTTGAAATTTGGTACCAATAGCTGGATTTACTTTTCAAGTGAAGCAAGCAGAAAAAACAAACATAAAAGAACCAGGCACATTTCCATCTGATGGGTTTGAAGCAAATTAACATGTTTCTCATGGTTGTAATTCAGTAAAGGAAGTCATTATTTTCACTGGAAACAACTGCGGTGGAAATCCACAAGAGAAGTATGGAAAGACTTCTTCAGTATTTAAGTTAATCTCTGGGAACATCTGGGGAAAACATTGGTTTATTTGCTGAAACAGCTGGTGAATCACATTATTTTAATAAATAAAGATGCAGTTATTTCCTATCTACCTGCTGCTATTCAAGTCTCTCTCAAAACTGGCAAAAATCTCTTCAGGCACGCAGATGATCACAAGAGTGGAAGATTTATCAGTTTTTAGCCAGAGATTCATTTTCTCCATTTCTTCGAAATAAGATGCATCACAGTGAGTGACATAGATGTGAAATTGATCAAGCTAATTAAATCAAATGATACCAGTGCAACTGAGCATGTTTTCACTGTCTTTACTATCGTGGGATTTTTTCTAACGCTTTGGTTTTTTTTTTTAGATAATTTTTTCTCCTTTCTCTGTGCCCCTGTTGTCAGTACTTACCTCCCTCTGCCTATCCGTGTGTGCCGTCTCCATCATTATCCCATACTGTTACATCCCCACCGTGGTGCTGTTTTCCTCCTGAGTGCTAGAGGGTCTTTTACACCTTCAGCAGCTCCTTTGGGCTTAGCAGGTCATTGATGGCACAGTGCACACAGTCTTTAAGGAGAACAATATTTTGCCCGTTGCATGTCGGATTCGATGCATGCAGTCGAGTAGATGGGTTTTTCTCTGTAGTGCTGTCTGATCACATTGTAGCACCATAACTGGTGTTTGTCCTTTCCCGTGTGGAATTTTCTCATCAGACCCAAACATGTTTGTTTCCCTTCATTCAGCATCTTTAAAGCAGTGTATTCCCGGGGATTGATAGCTTTCAATCCCTGCCCCCCTAAATCATCTTTTATTATTTGTCCAGGGGCCACAAACGGAAGCACGATGAAGGTCGAGAGGAAGAAGAGGTCAGCAGAGATGCTGTGGAAAACAAGCAGGAAGAAGAGGAGTCGTCCGACGAGTCCTCCAAAGACACCAACGAGGAGGAGGGAGGCAGCAGCTCGGAGGCAGATGAGATGGTTGCAGCCTTGGAGGCCGAGCTAAATGACTTCATGTGACAAGAAAGCCGAAGAAGCACGATCACTAGAAAGGGACAACAAAAACCCAACCCATGTCGACCCCTAAAAGTGGTACCTAAAGTTATTTTCCTGCTTTGTAACCTGTAACCAGGATGTGTGAGCCATGAATGCGTGTTGTAATGAATCCTGAATGTCCTGTACAGAAATTGCTGTATAAATAAAGGCTTAGATTTTTGTAGCACTGGTATTTAGCCTTTTTGGCATAAACCCTTTGATGTTAACATTTTATTGTAAGATAAACTATAGGAGACGTGAAATTTGATACACCTCGTTTTTTCTATTTCAATTTTTATATTGATGAAAAGAAGATGACTGTTGATGAACATCAGCTGTAAAGTTTTTGATGATTGTACTTGCCAAAGAGTTTGAAATAGGTTTGCCAAGGTGTGCAGCTACATTTTTTACTCTTCCAGTTTTATTTTTTTTTTTGTATGTGTGTGTGTGTGTCCTTAACAGGTTTTTAGATTAAGTAATTCAACCAGCGGATCTAGACGTTTGAATGTGTTTCTTCCTCCTCGTGTTTGTTCATTTTCATAAAGCTTTTGTTGTATGAAGGTAAGCTCCTCAGTTTCGTGTCATAAACTGAACCCAAATTCATTTTCTCCTCATGCGGCTCAGTTTTTCCGCCCTCTTTCTCTCTGCAAATGTACACTGGAGCTTGTTTTGGAGCACATTTTGTTTTAATGTGCGGATAAATTAAGACTTCCGAGCTAAACTAAACTCTGGAAGTGCTGCTCAGAGCAACAACGTAAACTAAGCTAACCCGCTACTGGCTGAAACGCTCGAGATTAATGCAGCTTAACCGTTTCCATGAAACAAAAGTTGTGTATTTACCCAAAGTTTCCTTTAAAAGAGAAGTGAAATTGAAGAGAAGGACGATGATGTTTGAAAATTAGAGGATAAGGTTTACTTTAAGCATTCTGATTCTGTTAGTGATTGTTAGTGATATTTGTTTTATAAAAACCTATTTCTGCTTTAGTGTGCCCCTTGCAGTTTGTTTGCTATTTCCACAAAGTTTGTTCATATTTAATTGGTCTTTTATTTAAGAAACAAAAGAAATTAAATCGTCTCGTGTTGCACTCTCACAGCTGCTGCATAGCTCAGACATGAAATTATAATCGCCTGCCAAATTTATCTAATGAAATATTGAATGAAAAATATTTGTAGGAACTTTTTTATTTTGTATGTTGCCGGATCTTTTATTTCAGACCCCTTACAAACTCAAACCAAAACAGTGGCATGAACCCAGCCTTTGCATGCAATGTACAGTATGTTTCTACAATATAAAACGATGTTAATTGATTAAAAGTCTTTCCACAGGTAGTGATGAACTAAAATCTAAGCTCCTACGCTGAGCAGAGCGAGCACCAGCACCTCAGCTGTGTTTGCATAAACCAGCCTCACTGCTGAATTCAGCCACATTGTGTGCACTTTAGCAACATTTCATGTTGCAGGATGCAATGATGCAAAGTCAGCGTGTGTGACTAACAGCTTTGGTATAAATTCCCCCCCGGTTTGGAGTCAAACCCACAGCTTTCAGTGTCAGTACTCACCAGTGATAAAAGATCTTCCATATTCTGCATTTAAGCAACAAAACGAAATAAAAATGTTATATTTACTGTCCCCAAGCAGAGGGCTGATGTGTGTTTGGATCAGTTACTGTTCCACCATCTAGCTGGTTTCACCCAGAAAACATGAGGTCTTTGTTTGTTTCCTTTTATAGTGACTGCCATTGTTTTTTTGTGTGGTTGTGGTTTTATCGGTGAGTTTCAATCAAACTAATGACATGTAAAGTATTTGTAAAGTCTATTTCCTACTTGACCCAGAGAAAAAAAAATACTTTCATTAAAATAAAGATGTTTCTAAGTAACATGGCGCAGTTTACATCTTTTATATTTCCTGAGCATAATTGCTTGATTGTACACTTGGGAGAATTGATTATCCTTCAGCTGCTTTATCTCTGCAGGGTTTTTAATGGTAGAGTCATTATATGCGTGACACTGATGGACTTTGACCATTAGGCTCTGTTTCGTGTGGCTTCTCGGGTTTGTTACGCCTTACAAACAACCCCTATACTAAATCTTACATTAACACAAACAGCCTTATTTGTACCTTGTTTATAGCTCATGTTTCTTTACGTTAGAATAATTTGTGCAGCATAAAAGCCAAACTTTTACTTTTTAACTCTATCGGAAATTGGGGCAAATTGTTGGGGCGTGGCAATGCCTCGGGGGCTCCTCTGGGAATAGAAAGACATCTGTAATGAGACTCTATCATCTTGTCATTCAGTCAGGGTAATGGGCCTTCAGGTGGGATGTTGATTATAAAGGACTCGGCCGTGTAAATCACTGTCATAAAGTCTATAAAAAGCACAAGTGTGGCAGCTCTGCTATGGCGCTCGATAGGTTTTTTTCCCCCCAGTCAGTAAGGTTGATCTTCTGACTTTTAACGCCAAAGCAAACGGCAATAAATTGAGAGCTGTTTATTCTGAAGTAAAGGTCAGTATTTTCCTTTATTATGAACCTGCAGAGCCACCATGTTCAGTTATTGTTCTTTGTCCACATCTGAATGTAAATGAGGTCTATTTAGCATTTTCCGGAGCCAGTTTAGAAGCTGATTTACAAGTTTTACTGAGTCAGAGAGGGTTTATGACTTAAGATGTGACAGGTATGTCCTCACAACTCAAAATGTGTCATTTAATATCAAGTGTTTGGCCAAGTAATCACCATGTTAGAACCAAGCGTTTCATCAACATAATCTGAAGACAAGTTAATTGCTACAGTAGACACGAGTCAACACTGATGTGCAGACAGTGGCGCCATTTAGAGAAACTTGAATGTCAATGTTATGAAAATGTGATGATGGTTAATATAATCTTTATCTTTATAATTGGTTAACAAATACAACATATTAAACACATTAGCACACTTTCTTGTTTCACAGAAATGATGACTGCCACCGTGTTGTCCTGGTAGTTTCTTCTGGAAAGCACAGTTTTGTCAGTATTGTGGCATTTTGTCTGATATATTTAAGTCCCAGTAAAATTAGATTCACTGTTAAAATGTTTTTATCTGTTGTTTTCCACTATATAGTATGGCATATACACTTGTTTTAGGTGCATCTTACTAGCTCCAGGTTGGACCTCCTTTTTCCTTCAGAACCGCCTTCATTCTTGGTTTTATAGATCCAACAAAGTGTTGGAAACATTCCTCAGAGGTTTTGCTCCATATTGAGATGATAGCATCACACAGTTGCTGCACATCCATGATGAGAATCTCCCGTTCCACCATGTCCCAAAGGTGAAATATTGAGTTGAAATCTAGTGACTGTGGAGGCCATCGGAGTACAGTGAACTCATCGTCATGTTGGAGATGATCTGAGCTTTGTGACATGGTGCATTATCCTGCTGGAAGTAGC
>JBBBVU010000018.1:5165400-5184481 GCA_037177055.1 Atherinosoma microstoma
AAAAAAACAACAAAAAAAACTCTGCTACAACAATAATTTCCCTCTAAAAGGGATAAATAAAGTATTTTTCATTTCATTTCATTCATTAACTTGTTCGTAGACTAAAAAAATTATTCCCATCTTTGCCCTCAAATTGATGTATGCCAGTCATCTCATGAATCGAAAGGACGTGCCATCTGTCCCTGATTTGCAAAGGTTAATGCCCAAAAATGTCACGAGAATGACGAGAGTGACAAGAGTGAAGGGCAATGTGCAGACAGACAGAGGTGAGACAGACACGAGGGAGTAAGTGACGTTATTAACCAGGAGGCCAGGGCAGATCCTTAATCTTCTAATAAAACAAATCATTATAATAAAAAGTGACTGTTGTAGAAAATGTTCATCATTAAAAGATACGTACCAATGAGCCATGCAGTGCACCACCAGCTGCTCCATCTTTGGGGCACATTTGAGGCTTTTCTGTAAGATGGAATTATGTGTTCCACCTGGAAAGTTGGAGACCAGATCAGTCGGGGGTTCAGGGAGTGCTTCACTGTCCACATGTGTGGTGTCTACTGCACTGATGGTGTTAGAGCAGCCATAGATTTAATCCCCTCTTGACTTGTTCTTTAGCTGTATATGAAAACTTTATGTATTGTTCAGCCAGTCGATTTATTACATCATCAGTTCGCTGGACGACTGAGATGTACCCGTCCTGTCTCCCAGTTCCCGCCGACATGTTCCAGTGGTCAAAAATCCCAGAACCTGCGCATTTGGTGGAACAGGGTTGGACCGTTGTATGGTCATGAAAGATCTGTTGCCTCTGCAGGGCACAACCTGCAAAACAGTAAATATGCCATTTAAAAAAAAAAAAAACTGACAAAAAATACAACTCTAATTTCATTATTATCTTTCATTGAACTACGCAGCAGAAGACAAAACACAAAAACTGATTGTGTTCAAACATGTCAGCACTCAAATGTTTGCAAGTCCTCCTGAGTGTTCGTAGAGGAGTTTGTTTGTTGTAAAGTTGGTTAATGAGGCCAGCACAATAGATGGTTGCAACATGTTAGTCTTTTTTCATTTTTATTTTTCTCAATTTTGCTATGTAAAGAAAAAAGGCTTCTCAAACATTGCACAAACTCTATGCACTCTCAGAAAATAAAGTACCTAATTGTACCTCTAGGGGTACAATGGATTGTCACTGGGGTGGTACCTTCAAAAGGTATTGCTGTTGCTCCATCTACAGTGGGAACTTATTTGTACCTTAAGACCAGTGTTGTACCTCTACGGGTCGTCTTATACCTTATTTTAATGATATTGGTCTTTATAAGGTACAAACTGCAAAGGTACAAATAGTACCCACTGCTTGGGGTACAACTAGTATCTCTGTGACAGTCCTACTCCTAAAGGCCTAATTAGCTACTGGCTTCTTCTTCATATGTGGCTGCTGTGGGGGCTGAATTCTGTGCCTGTTACCTGGTTTGCTGGTCGATGACCCATCACGCGGTCCAGCGGCTAAAAAAATGGACTTAACGCCATGTTTCAGGTCCACTTTCGAGTCTTTTACTGTTACGGTTTTCCTTTTTCACTTTCTTAAGCTTCTTGTTTGTTTGTTTGTTTGTTTTAACTTTATTGAAGGTTCGGGAATCGCCACCAGCACGGAGTGCTCCCACTTTGAAAGTCGTAAGAACCCAAAAGTGCTTCCGAAACCATCGGGTTCAATGTGTGGTGTTTGTTTCAGAGTTCATTTTTAGTTATAAATCAAGCACACTCACTGTGATCACTTAAACCTTAAAAACAATTTGATTAGATGGTTTTTATTTAATGAGATAATTCTATTGGAATATACATGGAGCTAATCATAATTTGAAAACATGTGGGGTGCCAGCCTTGATTACAGGAGTAATTATATCGACGAACCTTTAGTGTTACACAGAGAATTTCATATTCTATTAGTTGTATTCTCACCATGAGGCACGCCGTTTCTTCTCTCTCCTGCTTGGGAAAAATCCCCAAAGTTTAGACTTACATAATCTTACTTACAGTATCTGTGCCACTTTGATTTACAGACCTCATAAAACCCATGGCCCCAGGCTTCAGAGGGAGCCACACTGGGCCTTTGCTATGTCTCAGCCATAGATAGAAAAGCATGGCGACCAGGGCTAACTAATCAGGAAGTATTTCTTTTACTGCAGTCAAAGCGGAACTTCACTCAACTATTATTACTTCAGCAGTGCAAGTCATCCTTAGTGCTCGACCCTGATTGCCTCAATGCCTCCAGTGGTTATTGGTTTGCTGTAAAAGGCACATTTTATGACTTTTAAATGCAATGGCAACAAACCATCTGGTTGACCACAGCTTTATTGCACATTTGGCCGTCAATTATCCCGATGAGAAAATTCTGCTTGACAGCCTTTTTCTCTTTTTTTCATTCATCTGAGTTACAACTTTTTAAAACTCCACAAGAGAAGTTGGAGCAAAGGCACGATATATACATATCTACTGCTTCAGTTTCTTCTTGGTGTCTTTTTAATGGAGTGCATAAGACAAGGCCAGTTTTTGCTTCATCAGTTCTTAACCTATCAGAGAACAGCTCCGGCCATCCTTGCGGTTCTGTGCAGCAGCACTTAGCCACAGTGATGCTTTTAGCTAAATGCAAACAGTTGTAAACTAACATTCATCAGGTTGAAGGTCAAGGCGACATGGAAAGACATTTTTACATCCTGGTATAAAACAACAAGAGCGGAGGAGATGTACTTGATGACCTACGGGATTATATATAGGAGTTACTGGACCCCAGATTCTGATGTGTGCTGGAGATGTCAGAGGTTCATTGATGTACATTAACAAGAGGCTCCAGACCTACTTTTAGCTTAGCTTTTAACTGAATCCTTATTTTTGTTATTTATTTGTGATTAAGTGTCTTATTTTATTGTCTTATTCATGTTGTATTTTAGTGTCTTCCTGTAGTGGTGCCCGCTGTGGACATGGGTGGGCTGACTCCTGGTGTAGAGGGATCCCCAAAAATATTGTTTCCGCACAGCAACGTCAAGCCAAATGTTTATTATGTTTTATTATTTGTTGTATTTTTACACTTAGATTCAGATAAGAGACAGAAAATAGGGAGTTATTGTTTGGGTAGAATAGGGAAGGATCTGTTGTGTGAAGGATTGTTTTATTTAATATGCACAACTTGTTTTTATCATGTGAAGCACTTTGTGTTGCTTTGTGACATGAAAAGTGCTTCATAAATAAAATTTGATTTGATGTATGAAATTCAAACAGCGGGTAGATTGGTCTTTGGATCTCATGGATAAAATCAAGGTCAATCCCACCACAAGTTCACTCATAGAGTTTTGGTTATACACCAAAAGTGTCACAAACATATTATTATTTTTTGTAGGTTATGTGAAATCATCTAAAAGAGGAAAAAAAAGGAAACATGGATCTGTCCATCCAGGTGGTTTAATCAACATACCGTCATCTCTTGATGCTGAGTTGATGGTGCTGTGGGATGCTAATGTTTTGACTCTCGAGTGGAGTGACAAATAAACAGACGTGCATGAAAAGGTGAAAGAATCCATCGGCTGATCAGCTTAGAAAATGAAGGAAATCAAGCGGAAGAGGAGAAATGGACAAAGGGTGAAGGTCTGCAGATGCATCATCTTTATAATGGATGTAATGAAACAGCCTGATGTGACTTAATGGTTTTTAGCCTCTGGACAGTTATATTCAGTATTCAGTCATCCAAACTAAAAACCTGTTGTAATCTATAATTATAATAATTTTACCCGGCGGGTCCGTGTATGTGGGACACTGATTTCGACTACTCTACGTGTTTGGTTCATTTTACATCCTTTGCTCACAAAAAGAGAATTTTATATGTTATAAGTGGGTCTGCACTCATTCCATTCTCCCAGGACTGACCCTGGCTAGACAGTAGTGGTCTAGGCCAGTGGTTCCCAAACTGGGGGTCAGGACCCTCATGGGGGTCGCCAGGTAATTGTGAAAAATAAATAGCAAACATTTATCAAAAGAAATTGGGATTTTTTTTTTATCATGGCTGTCAAAATTAAACCAGTAATGCAGAGATAAATCTAAAATTAGCTTAATTTTTAACACATAAAGTATAAATCCACATTAATCCTCCTTTTTTATGAAGACTATGACAGTTTTAAAGCTTTACATTTAGATGATCTTGTAGGATGACCCAGCTGATATCATACAATGAATCAGTTGTTGCGGGAGGTTGGCTCGCGAACACCATTGCATGTTATCTTGGGGGTCGTGGCTCAAAAGGTTTGGGAACCCCTGGTCTAAGCTACTGTTTTCATGGTGTATACAATCAAAAGAGTAAAGCTGGGTCTTTTATATTTAGAAGAGTCTAAGATGCCATTTTAAAAAAGGTGAAACTAATAAAATTATGTACAATTTGCATGAACTTCATACACTCATTTGTTGAATTTAGTCATGTTGAGATAAGACGATCACTCCAGCCAACCTCTGGACGTGCACCTTTGAAACAAAAGAGCTCGAAATATCATGAGATCACACGAGATCTCAAACCAATTTAGAAAGAGGGCATCAAAGGGCCGTGCTTTCTGAAACTGTGAAACAACATCTGTCCTCATTTGTCTAAATTATGAGCACAGAGTAATCAGATATGTGTTCCCACTTATTTGTTGCTTAGACTGTTTATGCAACGTTAGGTGGCAAACACATGCAAGTAGTGAAAACATTCTTATACTAAAAAAACAAGTCTTTGATTATCATGAAATATCATGAAAAGGATTTCCGTGTCCTTAAATGACTTTCTTTAACAATTAAGCAGTTTTGTTTTACTAGCTTAATTAACAAGAGTTGGATGAATTAAACAGTTTAAGATGAATGTATAATTGTATAATTAGTTGGATCAGCTCCAGTAAATTAAGTTGGAAGCAAAAATCATATGTTGGAAAAAGCTATTGAATTAAGTTCGACTAAAACTTTTTAAACCAAATAAGACAAATCAAACTGGATCAAATGGCTTTAAATAAGTTGAATCATCAATAATTTATTAAGTTGGCTGGACTTGAGTACGTGAAGTCCGTATAACAGAATTGCATAATGTTCAAATAAAACAAATTAACCATGTTGAAATCCTTTCCATCATTTTAAAAAAAAATTATTCAAAGACTTTTTTTAGTGTATATATGTGAGTCAAGCCTGTTTTTTTGTTTTTTTGTTTAGGTATTTGTCCTGTGTCGGTTGTTATTTAGAAACAAGTTGAAAATGATTGGCTGTAATGTGAAGAACAAGACATTTCAGCGACTCTAGATTAAACAATAAATCTGAACCATTAAACATGATGTCAGAGCAACACAAGCAATATATCAAGAGATATTTTTCTTACTGAAATGTCATGGATCACCTGCGAAAATCAATTGGAAACAGCACCTGGGTCCCATGATTGATTGTTGAATTGATAGCCTGCCTTTTCTGTAAATGAAATGATATTTTACTCTCAGCTGGTCCTGGTGGTGCATGATGGGAAGTCATTATGACCTGGAGAAGATCTTATTGTTACTCTTCTCAAAGTCATGGAAACATTTCGTTTGGGAAAAAAAAAGAAAAGAAGCCTCTTTATGACAATCACCAAAAACATTAGGGTTCACCCCCCTGGAGACCATGAATTACACATCCCATGATGAGATCATTCAGTCTGGATGAAAGTGGTGAATCATATCCATGAAAGTGAATCTTTAATGCTGGTGGTCGGAACATTTTAACCCTCCGCTGACATCAAGACAAGTCACTTTCTTCCATTGATAAATGCTGCGAGGAGATAAAAGATGCCCTGGTTTGCTTCAACATGTCAGCGTTTGTAATTCACTGCAACGTTTCCTCTGCAGCTCCGACCCTGCTCATAGCACCACGCTGTACCTGTGGCCAGTTAAAGACAGAATGTGTGGATGGATGTTGAGGACAAGTAGGTGGGCAAAGCCAAACCCTTTGCTGCGTGACAAGATTTACGGTCTCAGACACCCACAGCCCTCTCCAGTTATGAGACGTCTCCGGCAGCTGGTGACAGGAGTAACAAATGTGGCAGGCGATGCCATCCCATGAATCTGTCCTGCATGCTTCTCTCTGGTATCCATGCTGTGTGTGTGTGAGGCCAAGAGAAAAGGAATGAAAACGGATGCTCTGGCTGCCTTGGAGCGAAAAAAAAGACTTCCCTTTTCCTGCCATGTTAAACAGTGGGGTTTTAATTGACTGTAATTGCAACTGTAAACATGCTGACATGCTAATATTTAATATATATAGTCATGTCTAACATGGTTACCATTTTCTTTTTGAATTAGTGGTAATGTTTGCTTGCAGCAATGAACCTAAAGTCCATATCCGGCTGTTGCAAATGTCATAAAGAACTTGGTAAATTAGAGGCTGAATAGAATAAAGTTGGGACTAAATGATGGGGCTGAAAGTAAAATGTGTTGGAACTTTGAGAACAAAGAATATTTGTGCCAAGTTTTAGATCAATCTAAACACCGACTGATGGGGCTGAATCCTGAACAGAAATGCCCAGACCTCCCTCTGCCCACCCATCCCATTCAGCTCTTCCAGAGCGACTCCACAGCTACAATCTCTCCAGCAGGTCCTGGCTTTACTGCAAGGCCTCTCTGGAAGTCTTGGGTACATTTTTGTTATTGATAATAATAAAACAAAACTATATTTTAGAGGTGAAGTTACTGTGGTTGACATTCCTGGAGTTGTATGATTGTGCATGATTTAATGTAAAAGAAAATAAGAACTAACAGAGTTGATTCCTCTGAGATTTAAATATCATATTTATACATGTCTGATGTTTTTATCTGCTTTATGTTTTTTTTGTTTTGTTTACAGTATCTAGTTTTTACTCTCAGCTATGTGCAGCACTTTGTTCCTGCTGTGATTGTTTAAAAGTGCTTTTTAAAAAAAGGTAGTCAGCAGAGGAAACTGGAAGATTCTGCAGAGAAATTTAGTTCCCATTGACTAATCTATTCTGAAAACCTTTGGTGTTTATATGCATGAACATATGTACTTTGGTCCCAACATGTTATTGAGTGGAGTGCCACATAAAACAACAGTCCAATGATAGAGAATCTGAGACCCGCCTGCTTCGGACCCGACCTGGTCTGGCCTTGAATTAGTGGGTGGCTCAGAGAGGGAGGTGGATTTTCTTAAAGAAAATCTTTATATGGTGCTGTACACTAAAGGGCGGGAACTGTAGTTATCCTGTAGACCGCCTCCTCAGTCATGTCATAACATGTAGCAGGCATGGCTAAAGGAGGATAAAATCCAGCTTTTAAAAGTACCTGTGTTCATGTATACTGTAGTTAGTTCAGTGTTGTGTGTAGTGCTGGGTAGTATGACCAAAGTTATATATCACACTGCTTTTCAAAATATCAGTTTCATGATATTTGACGGGATGTTTTTTTATTACCTCCAGCGCCCACTTCAGCTTAACAGCATTTGCAGTGAATAGTTGTTTACTGCTTTTAAAACCAAAGTAAAGATTTTCCTGTCATCATGTTTGACTTCAACATCTACCACAGCTTCATATTCTGACATTTCTCCGTCCATTTTCACCGCTAAACGTCTCCAGTAACACAGCTGCTCTGCCGCATGCACGTTTATTGGTGCAGCAGTGAAAAAGGCCCCCCCCCTCCCACACAGTATGCCACTGCACCACTACCATAACACTGTTTAGGCTATTTAAACTGGAGTTTGTGGTACAAGACAAATTCATATCATAACAAAAGTAATAGTTGGAAATGAAAGTGAAAGATACACCATTTTTATTTCAGGAAATCTGAAATCCCCCCCCCCCCCCATTAGAGGGTTTTTCAGATGATCATTTTTGCTGTCTGGGATGTGTGCCATCACGTCCAAGTTTCATCCAGAGTTCCAGCTGCTGCCATCAGAGAGGCTGCTCTCTGGTGATGATGATAGGACTCTTCTTTGTGTGTTCTGTTTCTCAACAAAGGCTTTATTCTTCGAACCGCTTCTTTTTCATGTCTGATGTGTGGGATTAATGCAGCTGAAAGGCGTGGTGTTAAAAAAAAAAAAGCTGTGCTTATTGGATTCCCACATTTTTCTCCTGTAAAGCTTTTTTCCAACTCAAACTCAAATGAGTCTGCAAATCAAATCATGGACATGGTAACAAATGAGTTTAATGTAAAAGCCCACGATCAGAAATCCTCCCGACGGTGTAGGGAAATGAGTCGAGGTGTTTAATGGAAGTTTTCGTAGCTTCTGGCTTGTCAATGATGTGATTTTATTATCAGAGGAAGATATGATGGAGGCATGAAAGGAAAAATATGTCATTATTCAAGCTAAAGGTGGGGAATATTTAGATTTTAAGCCAATTGTGATGCAGAGGAGTATGACTTTGCATCAATATGGAAACAGAAGATGGCATTTTTTGTAAAAAGTAATTATTTTCTGTGCAAAACAAATGATTAAAGTTGCACAGATTCAAATTTATGCCAGCAGTCATGAAATTCCAGAGTTGCGTCACATAGTTTCAGTAATATGCAAACTATTTGTTGTTATTGGGTGATAAAGCAGACGAATTCAGCTGATTTTAAAAAGTCAGATTGTTTGTAAGCAGACATCAAGATGCTTTAGATTTTATGATCTTGCTGAACTAAGAGCACAAACTAGATAATTCAGATCATTTCAGCTTTATTTGTAGAGCGCGTCATGACAAAGGGAACTCAAGCCACTTTTAATGATACAATCAATTCAGTAGAATTCAGTGTAGTCCTGTTATAATTCTTTGCAGCAGATAACAGAGGGGAGGGAAAAATTCATTTTTATAGGAAGGAAAAGCCTCCCTCAGAACCAGACCATCTGCCTTTTATAGTTGGGAGCGGAGAGACAGGATAGAAGGGTCAACAAGCACCATAAACTGTAAGCTGGAGAAACCTGCCGAGAAAGAAAAAGAGAAACGCAAGTCCACGACAGTAATAATGTCATATATATACTGTATATACATGGAGAATGAATAATAGAGACTGGCCTCACAGCAGGAAGGTTGCTGGTTCAAGACTTTTACAACCGGACTAGGGCAAGAGTCTGCACTTTTCATTTTTAATTTCAATTACATATTTCATTGCATGTTTTTATTACATAGTACTCTGTGTAGAGTTTGCATGTTCTCCCTGTGTATGTGTAGTTTCTCTCCAGGTTCTAAATTCTCAGGAGAAGTGAGTTTGCTCATGAGCGGTTGTTTGTATCTCTGCGACAGACTGCCAACGTGTCCAGGGTGAACCTGCGACCCTGAATTGGAATAAGTGGTACAGAAAATGGATGAAGGGAGAAAAGGAGCAGAGAGGTTGTCAGTGCATCATGGGACATCACCCAGCAGTCTGAAGGCTGCACGGGGGTGTGGTGTGGTTAGCGCCGCAGCTTCACAGCAAGAAGGTCGCTGGTTCGAGCGTTGGGAGGGGTTTGAACCGGGAGGGGTCGCTATGGAAGTAAACCTGTTCAGCCAGTTTTGGAATTTTATAAGCCTTTGACTTTCAAACAGCAACATTTAATGCAGGAAATACAGTACATACACTTGTGCTTTACATTGCCATGGCTGTTGGACAATACATCCACATGAGGGCAGTGCAGAGGTCAGAGTTCACTTCTAAGTTCGGACTGTTTAGTGGCATTTATTAAGCAGTAGCTGGGCAGGAAAGGGGGTACATGCTGGCTACATGGAGGAACTGTAGCCTCTGTATGTGTGCTCTACCAGATGAGCAAAATGCCATTCATCAACATTAACAGCAATTTACAATAGCAAATATGACGATGGTGGAGGACATCATGATGATGCAAACTGTCAGAGAAACATGAAAATACTCACAATTTTCTTCTTCTTCTTTGTTTCTTTGGCTGGTTGCATGCGGGCTGGACTGTGCATCACTGCCCCTTACGATCTCCGGTGGTACTGCTCTGTTTGTTTCGTTTGGATGTGCATGTACAAGTTCACTGAAAACATATTGAAATCAGCACAAAATGAACTCAGAGGATGACAGAAGGTTCTACATGTACGTATATGGGTACGTGTATTTAACCCTGAGCATAAATGAGCCCTATTCCTACGGCACCATTATTAATCCATTGGTACCCGTGGGTGGGACCTGACAAATAGGTATGTATTTTACCTTCCAAGTACAAATGTTATACACTGTTGCAAAGCTAGGATTCTTGAGATATAAAGACGTATACTATCCCAGGCTACAATAATAACTGTAGAATCGGTAAACACTTATTTCTGACCAGTCGCCAATTATCTTTGAAGCCATACTGTACTCCAGTGTCAGATGATGCTGCAACAAAAATGGTCCTGTTACATCAGCAAGGGTCAAGTAAAATAGTTGGTCCACAACAATGTCTTGTATCCATTAAAACCTGTTTTAGGTGGAAATGAAAGAATTCTAAGGGGTTAAATGGATGATTAAGGGTCACCTAAGCCAGCCCTAACTATAAGCTTAATAAAAAAGCAAAGTTTGAAGCCTAATCTTAAAGGTAAAGAGGATGTCTGCTTCCCAAACCCAAGAGACTGGCCTGATAACTGAAGGTTCTGCCTAGAAACTTTAGGAACCACAACTGTTCACTTACAGAAACAGCTATACCTGCTCCCCCAGAGGAGGAAGTTGCCTTGGTGAGTAATTTTAGTGGAGCAGCCATTACATGTGCTTTGTGGACTTGTGTGGCAGCTGACTCATGCACAGACTGTCCGGTACGAAGGTGAGTCTCTCAGATGGTGAAAAGGTTTTTAAAATCTCTAAATAAAAGGGCAGATTGGATTGATGTGAATGTTTGCATTTCATAATAGAAAAGTAGTTTTGAGTGGATTTATAGTAATTTGATGACATCAGTCTTTAGCAAAATGCTAACAAGTGAATCATAACAGAATTGAATAGAGAGGCAAACAAAAAGTCACCGCTCTCATACTGGGATGACTCTTCTGTCCTCTCTTTCCCCTCTTCTCTTCTAGATTATACACCCACACATAAAGAACCCTGTTCTCTGATAGGATGTGGTACCTTAAAGAAAGCTCACCCTGAGGTTATTCCTTATTTAATGCCTCAAACACTCCTAAAGCTCCACATAAAAAAACGCTTCACTGGAGTGAAGATGCACAAGCTGCTTTCCCCTTTAGATTCAAGTTTCTCCTCACAAACAGGCCAACAAACAGAAACCTTTACTGACTTCTCGTGTCTTTTCTTTAATAATTTAAATTTATTATGATGTGGTGTTCTCAGGCTTTGATGATTCGGTTGTTTTGTTCATTAGGCTCTTTAAATATCTACTTTTCCTTGAAGATGTTTTTTTTTTTTTTTTTAGCAAATATTCCTGAAGTTTCTATAAGTGTCTGAACCAACAAACCCTCTGCTTTCACAGCAGGTCAAAGGTACATGTTGACATGAGCTTTTATTTACTCTATGAATGTTATGGTATAAGGGTATTACAAGTGTAAAATGTGTAGATAAATCTGTGATTGTACATTGTCAGTTTGAATAGACAAACAAACTCATATAAACACTGACTGCGATGTCTCCTTTACATGTTCACCTGCAAAATGGACAACATAAGTTATAAAAAACAATACAGTCAATAGCTTGTTAACTAAAATATCAGCCAATCACATGACAGCATCTCAATGCATTTAGCCATGTAGACATGGTCAAAATGACTTATTGAAGTTTAAATGGGGAGGAAAGGGGATTTAAGTGACTTTGAACATGGCATGGTTGTTGGTTGCTGGTCTGAGTGAAACTGCTGATGTCCATCCCTTTATGAGCACAGTGGAGCATCTTCTGATGGCTACTTCCAACAGGATAATGCCCCATATCAAAAAGCTCAAATTGTCTCCAACTGGATTTTTGAACATGACACTGAGTTCACTGTGCTCCTTTTGGGATGTGGTGGAACTGGGAGATCCTCATCATGGATGTACAGTGCCAGGTTACTTCTTTCCAGACCTTATCCAGGTATTTAAAAGGGAGGAAACAGCAGCAATAAAACAACCCGCAGGTTGAAAAAGCTAGATAATGGTAACACCAGATAGAGCGGATTCCTGCTGGAGTTAACCACGGAGCTGTGAACAATTGGTTGGTTGATGACACTGATCTCCAGGCAGGATCCTCAGGTCAGTTTCTTCTTTGTCCCAAAATTTATAGAGAAATGTAAAATATGTACATGGGACGTGTCAACAGACTGAAGTGCAGAAGCTGTGCATGAGTTTGATTAAGAAATACTGAAACAACAAACAGTTTTTATTAAAGGGCGCCTCTGGACAAGTTGATAAACCAGGAAGTGAAGACAAAGTGTTCCTTAAAACTGACTGGCGTATAACTCCATCAGAAAGCCCATAGTGAGTGGTTGCCAGCCTAAACAGGGTTGGAGGAGCCATTGAATATAATTGACTCTGGCTTTTAATTACTTACACATACGCCTCGTAGCCAGTTAACTTAGCCTCACGGGGTCTTCCTGAGATCAGCCTCTTTCTCAATCTGCTGTCAATCAATCAAACATAATAAACAAGCATGGACAAAATAAACAAATCATAAAGGTGGTACCAAAAAGCTGAGGGATAAAAACAAAAACCAGAAGGTTCTCCACACAGGTGTGTTTAAGGGCCTCGGTATTACAAATTCCTTTTTTTTCGATGCTGCTGCAACTCTGCTGCCAGTAGTGTTGACAGCCGTGAGGACGCCTGCAGCAGATGGCCTCCTGCTGGTGACATGGGTGAGACAGACAGCTGTGATCAGAGCAACAAGCAGCAAGCACAGCCCCCAATGATCAGGAGAACAGCCCTTCATGCATATTGTATCAGGAAACAGAGGTGAGGAACAAACAAAGTGGAGAAAAAGCTTGTGTTGGTTTGTCTATTTGCTTTTTAGAAAAAAAGAAAGAAGGCTCTTCTTTACTTTGCCTGTGGGATAGATACAATATTTTTCATGTTATTTCATTATGATGTTATGTTGTTGCATTAAGTCTCCAAAGACGTCATCGCTTTGGGGCCTTTGACCTGGAAAAACAAACAAACAATCCTCTGGCTACTTTCCTGGCGTCTGTAAATGAAAAGCTCTTCTATATTCCCTATATCAGGATCCTGGGATGTTTTGTACAGCTTGACACTGATGCATTTAAGGCGCCATCTCACTTCTAATTTTATTTGGGTGATGTTTCTTGATGCTGAAATGAACTCTGACTGCCTCACTTTGCTTGTGTGACCTGTGGTAAAAGGTAGACAACCAGTCAAATCACCTGACTAATCATGAGGCTTCAATCTAAGCACCAGCCCCCGCCCCCCCCAAAAAAAGAACTCATTGTCATGTTCAAAAAACCAGTTGGAGATGATCTGAGCTTTGTGACATGGTGCATCCTCCTGCTGGAAGTAGCCATCAGAAGATGCTACACTGTGCTCATAAAGGGATGGACATGGTCAGCTACAATACTCAGGTAGGCTGGTCTGGTTAAACCATGCCATGTTGGTACTAAGCAGCCCAAATTGTGCAAAAACATATCCCCCACACCATTACACCACCATCAATAGCCTGAAATATTGATACAAGGCAGGATGGATCCATGCTTTCATGTTTCCACCCAATTCTGAGCCTAGCATCTGAATGTGGAGCTGAAATGGAGACTCATCAGACCAGGCAACATTTTTCTATCTTCTATTTTCCAGTTCTGGTGAGTCTGTGTGAATTGTAGCCTCAGTTTCCTGTTCTTAGCTGACAGGAATGACACCTGGTGTCATCCTCTGCCCATCTGCTTCAAGGTTGGACGTGTTCAGAGATGCTATTGTACACATCTTGCTTGGAACCAGTGGTTATTTCAGTTTCTGTTGGCTTTCTATCATCTCCAACCAGTCTGATCATTCTCCTCTGACCTCTGACATCAACAAGACATTTTGGTCCAGACAACTGCTGCTCACTGGATATTTTCTCTTCTTCTCTGTAAACCCTAGAGATGGTTGTGAGTGAAAATCCCAGTAGATCAGCAGTTTCTGAGATACTCAGACCAACAACCATGCCACGTTCAAAGTCACTTAAATCCTCTTTCTTCCTCATTCTGATGCTCAGATTAAACTTCATCAAGTCATCTTCATCATGTCGACATGACTAAATGCATTGAGTTGCTGCCGTGTGATTGGCTGATTAGCTTTACAAGCAGTTAGACAAGTGTACCTAATAAAGTGGCTGGTGAGTCTTTCATTATTCTGTCACCGTGGACACATTGTGGACGGTGTTGTTCCTCCATGGAAAAATAATAATGTGAACAAACAGCTTTCTTTGCTGGTAAGTTCTTTGCCCACCACTTATGTAATTGTACATGAACCAAGCGTGTAGGTGGTGTTGTCTCCCTCCTTAACCAGTATTTGCCGATACTACCAGAATTACTTCAGCTGCAAAGACATCATCCTATTTCCTGCCTGGAGGATTCTTCTCTGTGCTGAGTGTCCTTTTAAAACCTTTCATGATTTTATTAAAAAATGGTGTTATAGTTTAAAGTATATGAGAATGTGATTTTCTGTTGTCTTTAGTAGAACAGATTCTGTGTCCTAATGGGATTTAAGATGAGGGCTACAAAACGATCTTTAGTTTCTTATTAATATGAGGTATTGCTTTATTTAGCTGCTTAATTTGCTCTCAGGCTACAGTTTCTATAAGTGGTCTTGTTCTGATTCTACAGACTTCAGCTTGCTCCATAGTTAATGTCTCCATAACTGTTCTTGTTCTTAGGCTACAGGGTTATTAAGATCATTTGTTTGGATAAGTCATTTTAGTTCTTCATGTGTTTTCCTTGAATCTCCAGATAGAAAATAAGATGCACTGACACAAGACTGGGAAGAGAGAAACAGGAGCAAAGCTTCTTGTGAGTTTGTATTTGATGCCTCATGGCGTTACAACTTTTTTATTTTTTATTTGTTTTTATTTTTACACATTTTGATTTCAGTAGAGCTTCCCTGCATACCTCTGGGAGGAATGTGAACGTTCATGCAACCATGAAGGAATGTGCTTCTCCAATATATTTCTTAAGGAGGGAATCTCCCTGTTAAAGTTTTCTTTGTACCTCGACCCTGCTGATAAACTCACAGGCGCTGTTAGTTAGTTTTAGTTTTATTCTTTTGTCAAATGTATTCTGAAGATTTTTATTTGTCGATTCTCTCCTTTTATGTTATTGTTTCTTCTTCTCTGCTTAGAATAGCATGTCACACGCAAAGATTTAGAATACTGTGGGTCGGATCTATCAAAGGTTTGCGCATGTTAAAACGTGCGCAAACTTGACAGCACACGCAAAACATGTTGCAGCTGATTTACTAAAGGATTGGACCTCTTACACGTGCAAAATAACACCCACGCTCCATTTTGCACGTTTGCCATGAATGAATATGAATTCTGGGCATTTCTGCCAGAACGTGCAAAATACTGGGAGGACTAGATGCAAATGAATCAGCTTTGCACTCGCAATGTGATTTACTAAAAGTATGGGGGCTGTTTCTGCGTCAATATTTAACACTTCTGAAAAGCAGGTGCAAACTGGCCGCACCTTGCCGGTGTGCAGACACATCAGTCTGATTCACAATGTTTTCTTATGATCGGTGGAGGCAGCACATTTAGTTTTCATTCTTTAATTCAATAACAATCAACACAACAAACAAACACCACGATTCAACCTGAGTTTATATAAACAAATCAGGTGATTCACCGCTTAGCTCAGTGGTTATTGAACCTGAGATTAATTATGTCTTTCTATTTTCCCGTTTTTTGCCCGTGTCATAATTTTAACTTGGATAAGCGCAGCACGCTCCTGTCCTCCAGGCTGAAGGAGCTCCAGCTCTCCTTCCTCTACCTCCTGCACTCTTCCCCTCTCCAAGTCGCTCAAGACCCGCTGGTACCGAGAGCCCCACCATCTGTACCCCACCTCTGATCCCTCTCCCCGGTTGTATTATTTCCTTATATGTTTTCCCCCATTTTTGTCTCTTCCACTTATATCTCCATCTTCACCGGGTCAATTTCATTTTGCGCTTTCTTCTCTTCAAACTCACCATGGTCCAGCCCCACGCGCAAAATTCTAGCTTTGCATAGGCAAATGACTACACGTAGATTGGGATCTTAGTAGATCCGGCCTTGCATGTGTTAATAAAAGGTCCATCTAAACCATGATGGGTCTCTGTGGTGTAACCACTGTGTTGGATTGGGGGCATTCGGTCTGTTTGGGGGAGAACTTGAGACTTTTTTCTGGATGTTTTAAGATCCACATCCAATTTACATTCCAGACCGTTTAAATCTGCATGTATGGTATTGGATTGTAAATGATTGGCTGATATTGTGTTCAAAGTCACATGTTCACTTAAAACAGCTTCTTCAGCTATGAAGTGGTTTTCTTAGTAAGGCAATTCTTTTATGAATGGGCTTATATGAGCACAGTTTATATAAACTGGACTAATGTGGATCATTTAATGGATGTGCTTAATTGGACTACAGTGAATTGGATTGAATCGGACTGTGTCTGTAAAGCACATTTAGCTTACTTTGTTGTAAATTTGTTCTACACAAATAAAGCTGTATTGAATTAAATTGATTGTGTCAAATCTTAACCATTTACTACAAAGAAAGACATTTTAAGGAGTTACAAATGTAATATATGTGAAGTGGAAAAGTGATATTTCAACATGAGACATGAGGACAAAAGTAAATTGTAAATATATCGATGCATGATGCAGTGACGAGGCAGAGCCGTCCTCAAAAAGGAGGTGTTGGACACTAAATTTCTTTATTTTCCCCTAATGCTGGATGTATCATTTTAATTTTCTAATCTTTTTCCTGGAAAAGAAAAACTCTAAAATGCAGACTAAAAACAGTTTATTTATTTGATACCAACTCACAATAAAAAGTGACAGAATACTCAATCAGAGAAAGTCTAATTATGGACAATTTATTATAATATTATTAATGGTTAATGAATGTAACTTAACTAAGAAAACAAACCAAATCAACCACTTTTTAAAGATTTTGTCCCGGATACTGATGTTTAATGATACACAGCAGGATATCAATTTAAAAAAGACTGAAAAGGTTAATTCAGTTTATGGGAATTAAATTTCATCTATTGATGAAAGTCACAGCAAAACCCTCCGGTGGTTATTGAAACTAATGAAAAACTGACCATATTGACAGATCATCACCTTTTCATCAGACCAACTTTAGAATCCATGGCAACTAAAAGACAGACTTCTGGCTCTTTTCTTATCACCAGCATTCAAAAAGAAACCCAACAACCTCTAATGTACTGGATTTTGACTGAAAACTGACTGCAAGTTGGGATGTAACTTTCAGTCACAGGAAGAGACTGTAGTTTAATAAACAAAGGAAACCAGGAGACTTCTTTAATGGAAAATAAAAGGCACAGATGTTGAACATTTACACATCCAACAACAGAAAAGCAACATTAAGATTTATTCTCAGAGTTTTGTCAGTGTTACAGAAGTGTATTAGCATATGGTTTCTGCTGCAACCATGAGGGTTTCTCCTCTACCTCAGCATATCTGCATTTCCAGTAGGTGAGAGCCTTTTCATTGGTTGCAGACTGGCAGACCCAAGCCACCACCATCTATAGAGGGTTTCTGTAGGTGAGCTTTAGATATCCGGTGAGATTTGTATCCCATATAAATGACAATATTATTGAGTCCACTGGTTTGAAGGATATATTCAAATGTATTGGTGAGTTTTGAAATAAGTAGAAAAAAAATCTGGAGAGGCTGGCTATTCTGATAGCATTCACCTTACTAATCATAGACAGGGGCAGCAACTTCCACCACTCAATATCAATATGTAAGTTTTTCCATGCAGGACCTCCATGAAGTTCAGTTTGAAAAGCTATTTTGTATTTTTGGACAGCCTAAGTCTCTGAGTTTTGCTAGTGTTACAAAAGTTTATCAGCATATGACTGTATAAAAATGATGGATTACTTAATTAGCATTAGCCTATCTGGGATGTTGTATGTAAAAAAAACAATGATTGAGCAACTGAAGAATTCTACTTGTGTTTTACTATGTTTTCATCTAAACTGTATGCTATCTGTACACATCTTTAAATCTCATACTAACTTTAGCAGTTCTACTTTTTTTCCAGCTACATAGGACAACGTTTGACACTTTGGGTCAAAAATCAGCACTGAGCTTAGAATATTAATGTGTATGGATGGATTAAAAAGAGCATATTAATGCACCATGCACATCTGTGGTGGGAAAGTGGAATTCAACACATTTCTCTCTCTGCCACCTAATAATAATCAAGCCTGTCATTGAGTGACACTTCCTGAACCGACCTACGAAGCCAAGTGACATTTAAGAAAAAGTCTGTAAAGGAGGAAAGTGCTCACAATGAAACGCACTTATGTAATTCAACTCTAAAGTGCTGTTTTTTTTCCCCGCAGCTGATGTCACCATTATGGCTCATTAGCACAAAATTATTACTGGATGTTGGAGAGCTGGACCTTTCAAGCTTCTTCAGACTGAGGAAAAAGATCTTTTTGCTTTAAGTGAGAGTGCAGGCAGTGGAAATAAATCCCATTCAGATGTGACACATGGCCTTGCTCCTCACATTATGTAAGCATTTATTTCACGTTTTTATCTTTGCCATTAAGTTTTACCTCAGCCTCTACTTGTCTCATGATGGCTTTCTAGAAGAAAACGCTGTAGAATAATTCTGCTTCTGACAAATTATATCTGCAAGTCTGTTGGTGTTTAGATCTGTTGTCTCTTGCTGCGCCGCATTGTACCATCTAAATACCTTCATTGTTGCATGAGTCAGAGAAAATCACTACGGTGGGTTGACTTCTTTTTCAGTTTGGCTGCACAGTCGAACCAACAGCTGAATACTAACAAGACAACTGAGTATTGATAAGGTGCCTTAACCTTATTCTATAAATGAAAGAAAGTTACAACAAAGAGCACTTTCACACCTAATTAGCATAGCTACTGTGTGGTATGATTTTAAGGTTCTTCTAATGGTTTATAAATGTCTTAATGGTTTTGGGCCTTCTTATTTATCTGAACTGCTTTTAG
>JBBBVU010000018.1:5189218-5199283 GCA_037177055.1 Atherinosoma microstoma
ATATAATATAATATAATATAATATAATATAATATAATATAATATAATATAATACACTCCAAAGACATTCATGTTAGGTTAATTGGTTGCTAAATTCTCTCTTGGCGTGAGTGTGAGTGGTTGTTTATGTCTCTGTGTTAACCCTGAGATAGACTGGTGACCTGTCCAGGGTCTACTCTGCCTTTCGCCTCAAAATGTTGGGATAGGCTCCAGCTTCCCCATGACCCTGAACTGGACTAAGCAGTAAAGAAAATGTGTGTATGAATGGATGGATGAACAGATATAATTAAGTGGTTGTTCAGTGTATGTCGACATGGAGTCAGCTGCAGTATATATTTAATCAGTATTTTAAATTTTAATGACCTTTTATATGCTATTTATTCTTAATGAGTTTTAATTCTGCACATTATGGCACTTTAGTCAACTTTGTTGTTTTTAAAGTGCATTATAAATAAAGTTGCATTGCATAATCAGCCAATTACTCACTTCATCATTATGTATACACACCTTCCGGCCATATTGTCTCTTCTCCCTGCAACGCAGTAATTCATATGGGATATGTCTGTCCTGCTTTTGACCAATTGTAAGTCTAGTTTCACGCCTAGTGTTTTTGGAATTCATTCATTTTCCATACTTGCTTTATTCTATTTGTGGTCATGTAGGGCAGGAGCTGGAGACAATCCCAGCTTCTGGATAAGATGGGTGGGGTACATCCTGGAAAGCCAGAGACAAATAACCACACACACTCAATATGAGGGTCCGTTAAAAATCACGTTTATGGAAGCCGGAGTAACGACATAACGCAGGTGTGGGTTGCCCAGTCGAGATTTAAACCAGGAGTCTTCTTGCTATAAAGTAACAGTGCTGACCACAACAGTGCAGCCCACGGATGGGTGGGAGTATTTGAGAAGGTAAGTGTTGGATAAATGACTCAAAGGGCTTTACATCCATAATCCATCACTTGGTACGACAATATTGTGTCAAAATACAACTTTATGTAATACATCAAAAGAGGCAGAACAATATGGAATTTCTTTGGAAGAGAAGACATAAATGAAATAGTTGTCTGATGCAGAAGGAATGCAGCATAAAATTCACCGTGTAGTTTTTAGCTCTACTGTCAGAAATCCTCTCTGCTTTTCTAAACTGAGAGCTTCATCAACTATAGTCAAGAAACCAAATAAGTATTTCATGCACAAAACAAAAAATAATCCAATTAATATTTCAAGTCTAAACCTAAATAAACTAAAACCAAATGCTCTGATGAAATTTTGGATGCAAGAAGCACTTTTTTATCTCCATCCTCTGAGGGTAAATAAGTTTTTCATGTAATGGATGAACACCCAGAATAGCTGTCTGAGTCAGGATTGTTAAATTAAATATGATTTCACACAACAAAGACCTTCCATTTTCTTTTCACCAAACTCACACAAACTCTGCTACCTGGCTGCTGAGAGAAAAGGGCGATTATGTAAACTCTCTGAGGGAATGAGTGGCAGGTTGACACTGCAGACTAAACAAACCCACAAGGATCCCTTCCCCAAATGTGAGGGAAGTCAAAAGAGCACATCTATTTAAACTTAGAAGCACACAAAGAGAAATGGGTTTGTTGACTCAAACAATAAGAGAATCTTTTCATCTTTTTCAATTAATGATGTAAGTTTGCTCACCCCATTAAAAAAAAACCCAATTAACTTTTCCTAATTTCAAACTATCTAGGACCATAAAATCTTAATTGTCTTTTTCTCTGCAAAGTCTCTATCGATATGTTTACTTCATTGCTTCATTTTACTCATTTTACTGTTACATTATGTTCTAAGATTAGTCAGTAATTGCCCCTCATAGCTGCTGCTCAGAAATGAACAAGAGAATTCACTCAGGAGACATGGATGATCAATGTAAAGTAACACAGTCAGCCCATTCCCAATCCCTGAGTTCCACACTGCTGAACACATCGTGCTGCAGGTGCTTTATACTTGACTTTATCTAATGACTCCATGTATCATTGTGTCTTTTCATGCAACTTGTAGGCCATAATCCCCCCCTGATGGCGTGACATGATTGAAGAGATGAGCATAGATGGAAGGCAAGCTGGGAATTCCGTGGAGTTTAAAAGAGAATTCCTCATGAATTTTAATAGATAAATGTCGGTTCACCACTCTGCTTGTGAAATCATGAAGGCTGCTTTTCTAAAGTACAGATATTGACTTCAGAAGACAGGTGAGTTACTCCACAGGGATGTAACTAAGTTATTGCATGATCTTGCACTTTGTTGCATTATGGGGAATGTAGGCTTTTCTGTATCTTTTCAGGTCCCAGATAGAAGTGTAATACAACACTGAAGGCACAATTGTTAAGTTGGGAAAGAGAGTATTTTGACTGCTTTTATGCATTCTTTCTAATTCCAAACCAAAATAAATCTCAATGCTTATTAGATTTCATTTGATATGTCTTTGGGTGATAAGTGAGTATACGGCCCAAAGTGATTAACACCTAATGAAATGCCTTTCAGATGGATGCAACACTCTGGAAATAGCTGAACTTTTGATGTGTGACTAAACAATCAAGTCATCTAGATTTAGTCAACGAGGTCACAAAAACTCACAGAGAAGAAAAGGTGCAAATTATTCATGAAAGACTTGAGAATATTCTAACTTGAAGCCACATCCTCCTCCAGTATCACCATATTCCAGAACTGCAGCATGGAGAGCCCAGAAGTGTGAGAGACGTAATCAAGGTTAAAAACAGGCTGGAAAACAAAAAAACGATTTTCTGAATCTTTAATATTGAGCCAAGAAATACCCGGTGGAAGACATGGATGCACCCATGCTGGATCACTATTGGACTCAGAGCACTATTAGAGTCATGCCTAAGCAGGTATCGATTGCTACCATTAAAGAAGAGCATAAAATCTACTCCCAAACATGCAACCAGTTTCTAAAAGTTTCTTTTTCAAGCAGTTTTACATGAAAAACTACACATCGTTCAATATGGTCTATAAAAGCAGCACATACATAATTCTGAATCCTGTCTCTTCTCCGAGCTCTCTCCAGCCAGTAAAAATCAGTCCGATGTTGACTCTTATCTGTTGTTCTTTCACTTTTCATCTTTCTTTTACCTGCTTTCTCCACTAATGTCCTCTTGGGCTTCTTTTCTGAATCAGCCACAGTGCATGTCTAAACTGCCAGTGCATTGAGAGCTAGCATGTGAGCTAGCATGTGATGCAGTGCCGTAAAGCCAAATGTAGCCATCATGTGATGCTCCGGACTGGAACACAAAGTTGTGAGTTGCCAACTTAGCGACTTTGTCGCTATAATTAGCGAGTTTTCAGACCCCTCTAGCGACTTTTTTTTTTCAAAAAAGTGACTGGCGACAAATCTAGCGACTTTTTCTGGAGTTACTGGAGACTTCTGAGATTTCTGGAGACCGACGTGAAAGCACGTATGGTTTGCTTTTTCTCTGTGAGCAGCAGGTCCTGCCCCCCTCCCTCCCCCCTCCCTCTTCCATAATTTCTCAGAAGGCTCGGTCTTCCCCACACAGCAGCTCTGACCTGCAGTCAGAGCAGGAGACGCTCACCTGTGGTTCATGCTCAGACTGAGAATGAAACGTGCAAAGCTGCTGGTGTCTGATCCCGCCTTGGTTTACTGTTGGATATTAATTATTATTAATAAAGAGTGAGGAAAAAAACATTTAAACAGTTAAAAGTACTATCACATGTTGTAGGCCCCAATCAATCTAAACTAAATAAAGAAAATATTGATAGATGAAAGTGTTTTTTTGCTGCTCTAAATATATTTAAGGTGTTTTTAATTACTTTTTTGCCCCTCCCATGACATTATTCCTCTCCGCTGCAGCGTCCGTGACAATATGCAACAGGCTGAATATGAAAATTAGATGATGGCGTCATTTAGCGACTTCTAGCGACTTTTAGGACAGCCAATAGCTACTTTTCTAAGTGAAGAGTTGGCAGCACTGGTCCCAGGACGCTGCAGGGCAAAAACGGCTCCAGGAATGTACATAATGAATGTCAGTCTGCCATCAAAACCAGTCAGAAGCTCAGAGTTCGAAAGTCTCATATAATTATGAGCCGCTTTATTACATGTCAATGCTCCATCACATGTTTTATCATGTAATATCAATACTTGTGTGTGGGTTTTGCAACAAGAGAAGACATATTTAACAAAAACTAAGCTGAAACGCAGAAGCAGTTGGTGATAAGTCCTCCTTTATCACTTCCAAAAGAATTAAGAGTGTCATTAGCAGCCAGGTGCTGCTGATCCAATGCACTTGATTAACTGATCATTATCAGTGTGAACACCTCTATAAAAAGAAGTTTTAGGAGCTTCTTGCTCTGAAGCATTTAGGTGTGGTTATTCCATGGAGGGATTACACCAGAAACAATCTTAGAAAAGCAATTGTCCATGAGAAAAGTTGTACGGCCATTTCCAAAAAGTTTGGAGTCCATCACTCTACAGAAAGAAAGATTATTCACTTGTGGAAAACTTTCAAAACAGTAGTTAATCTTCCCAGAAGTGGACGTCCCAGTAATTTCGGTCCAAGATCAGGCCATAAAATACTCAGAAAAGCAGCAAAATAGCCCAAGAGCTACATCTCAGTCTCTCCAGGCCTCAGTCACTATTTCTGGCAGGAGACAGAATATGTAAGAGACGCTCTGATCCTCCAAACCAACACAACTTAGACTGTGACCATTTAGGGAATCACAAGCACAAGTCACTACATTATATAAGCCAGGATTTTTGGGCTCTGCTGGACTTTATTTAACAGTAGCTGGACAGGAAAGGGATCAGAAAAGTAAGGCCAGGACTTAAACCTGGACTGGCTGCACCATGGGGCGGCTGCTCTACCAGTTGAGCTAAATGTTACCTCTTGCATGAAGCTACGTAGCAGTGCTAATCAAGTTATAGCTATAGCAGCACTAGATTAGTTTTATGAAAATATGGGGAAACCATGTCATATTTAGTTTTCAGTGAGTATATTTAGGGAGCACATATCAATTCAGTTAATATATTCCCATTGGAGCTGATAAAAACTATAAAGATGCTCGAAGTGTACCTCAGTATCCATGTTACTTAGCGCTGATTAAGCTAGAGTTACATGATCCAGTTTAATGTAAACAGGAGGCTAGCAAGACTACTTGTTGATTTAAACGTCAGCTACAGCATGAAAATGTGGAGAAATATAGCCTGTAACTGTCTGATTTAGTGTGGGAAGATATAAAAATGAAGAGAAAAGGGAGATATTTCTGACTTTTTTGTGAAGAGAAAGGACAGATCAGGCTGAGACAGACCCCAGGCCCAGTGTCAGCAGCCTTGACATCTCCCGATATGGAGTTAGCCATGCAAGTAATGGTGGTCAGACACAAAGATCCAGTCTACCACCACCACCAGACAGTAAACCAGAAATGCCAGGGGAAGATGGCATTGATCCTCCTATTACCACACCAGGCTCATCATCCTGTGTCCTAAAACAACCACCTTAACTTTCTATGGACCTTTTTAAATTTGTTGCAAATATTTCCACGACATGATCCAGATTATTAATGTAAAAATAAAATATTTCTCATGCAATGTGACCACAGTTATCGGAGTGTATGCGAGTGTGTCAAATAGAGAAACACAATCATTTCCATTCTTACTACATGGTCCCCCTCATAAAATCTTGCCCGGCCTCTGGCCTCCCCATGTAAAAAAGTCTAGCTCCTCCACTGGGGGTCAACACTGTAAACTGAAATTTCCCAAACGTATCCATGGCTAATGTAAAGATTGTTTTTACATATTAGTAACTGAATGGATTTGAAAGGCCAAAAATTACCCATCTATACTCAAAAAGTGAGAGCAAAAGAAAAAAATAGGATTTTTTCTCTTTGTAACGTATTTAAATCACCCTGAGATCGATGTTGGGAGACATGATGGATCGGACAATAGGAATATCAATTGTATGATAATTAGGTAGTGTAAAATGCTTCCAGCTGACTTTAACAAGACACAACTAAATAAGTAAAGTCTCCTGAATGATTTTCAAAGATCAATGAATTCCCTTTCAGCTAATTTACTCTCCCTTTAGTACAAAGAGGTCAGAGTTCACAGCCACATGCTAAAGGGCAGTTTCTCCAACCAACACAGTCCTTGAAAACAAGAAAAACAAGCGCTTTGTGTGTTCATTCCTTTATTCTGACCCTGAAAACTGTTGCTATTTAAAACCAGCCGAGTCAGCTTTAACCCGGAGCTGTTAGCAGGCATTTAGCAGGACGCCTTTACTCCCATCACCACTGTTTACTTTAGCAGCAGTCAGACTCCTCCAGTTATTATCCCTGTGCTGTCTCTCTCCTCCTGGGTCCATTCAGTGTTGACAGACCGGACTGGTATTTCAGAGACACTGCAGCCAGTTAAGGCAGCTGGTGGAGGACAGAGCCACACCTTCTGGATCAGCTGGGTGTGTCTGATACTTAATAGGTTGCTTTAGACCACAATGCAAATACACTGCATGTAACTTTTTACTGGCAATTACTATAGGTCGGATTGAGAGGTCGTTTCTGCGTTTGTTACTAAATCTGCTCTCTGAATATAAACATGTTACCATATATGAGCTTTTTATTTCAGTTTACATGACTGAAAATCAACTTATAGAAGCATCAGTCACGTGTTGTTTAAAAAAAAAATCATCACATGGTAAAATTGTACAAAAAGGACAAAATAAATAGGACTTCAAGCTTATCACGTAACAGAAAGAAGAAATGGATGACAGACACTCCCCCTGACGCTGTGAAAATTGCGCTGAAGGAGCGGGTGGTTTGTCAGTGCTCAGCGCACCGGCGGAGCGCGCAGTTCCGGACGCACCTGAACTGTCCAAGCGACCATCAGAGAGCCTCCAACAGCCTTGCACCTGCTCTGATCCGCTCTCTGTCCTTCACACACACACACTCACACTCCTCCACAACATCCGCCACGTTGTGTCAGATGGAGAGAGAGGGACTCATGCGGATGTGGAGAAACATTTCCACCTCTTTGGCGTCTTCTGCGGACAGATGATCGATTTTAAAGCGAGCATTTCCATTTTAACAAAGAGACTTAAGGAAGAATTGAAACTCCGCACCTGGAGTGAGAGCTGAGATTTGTCTTTATTCTTGCATTTAAAAAAAAGAAAAAGAAGAAAAAAAAAGATGTCCCACATCGTCTGCGAGGAAAACTTAAAGGCATGCTGCACACCGAGGAGCGCGATGGTGCGAGCAAGCTGAAACAGATGGGCACAAGCTCACCAACACAGCTGGTAAGTCTGCTCACTCATTCTTCTTTTTCATTTATTTATTCATTCATTTTTATTATTGCTGTAATGAGCTACATTTTTGAAAAGAGTTTGGAGCCTCAAATAAGACAACAACCAAACACTGAGCGCGCACATCCAAGGCTTGCACTGCGTTTTCAAATATCCCAAATGTCACAAACTTCCTTTTTGTCACCACTGGTTTTCCTTGGGGGGTTGTAAAGTGGGATAATGGTTCCAATTAATGCTGTCATAATGTCTTCCCATTATTTTTTTAATCCATTGGGGACCTCCAGAATTGTCCCCAAGGTACTCCCCCCCCCTCCTGCTCTAGTATTACTCTAATCCCATTTGGAGCACTACACTCTGTTTGCCTTCACCATTCAGGCATATTAAATCATCACTTTTAGTGCAGTTCTCAGCAGTGCTCTACAGTAAATCTGATCAGATTTGTGTTAGCGAAGTTGTAATGTGTAGCTTCCTCCTTTCTAAGGTTACCTTTCAGGAGGATTGTCAATACAGAGTTACATTTTCATGCTGGTATTTTTCAGTAAAGGAGTTACATCACGAGTGATGAAAGGGTTTTTACTTTCCTGTATGGAGCTGTCAGTACTTTCCAGTGCAGGGATTGTAAATCACATCAGCAGGACTTCCTTTATGGAGCTGGAGGGATGTAAACAAGAGCAGAAGATAGAAAACTGCTGCTCTATTACTGTGGTTTTTTTGCGAGGGAACATAATGAGAATACTATTCATGTGTTTGTAAGCAGGCTTTTGTTCCTCTTTCCTCTTTGTGCTCCAGTGTGATCTCTAAACTCCGTCTCCATCCTTATAACGGCACTTAATTCACATAAACATCATATTCTCTGCTTCCAGCCTCGCACCTTGCGGCAATTTATTCGCCCCATTATCTCCTCCTCTCTGACTCCGACCTTTCAGATCAGCTGATTGACACTCAGTGTCAGACTCTGTGCGCAGGGTTAATTTTCCATCTGATTGTCTGAAGGGCAGTAATGATGGGATGTTTGAGAGACTTGGATATTTAGTTCAGGTCTGGGAGCAAGTGGATCAACTTTTCCTTGAGAGCTGCCTTGTGAAATCTCAGACTTGTTCTCATTCAGCAGAACTCTTAGATTAAAGGGTGTGAGAAAAAAAGACTTGTCAATTTAATCTGTGTAATGAATGCAGAAGCAATAGTCATCTCAGGGTAAATCAATATTTGGGATGTCCTGATCCGATTGTGGTCTAAAATCACATTTATTTTGTTTGATGTGTATTGAGATCTTGAGACCTTAAATCATCCCTTAATCCTTCTCCCCTTAACGAGTCTACATCTAGCAGTTTTCTATACCTGCTTTATCCAGTTCACGTTTACAGGTTTGCTGGAGCCTAAACTGGGAGGTGATGGACATCCTGGACAGGATGCCGGTCCATCACAGAGCCAACACAGACACAGACAAACCATACCTGCTCAGGGTAACTCCTTAGGCCCGCCACTTCTAATGTTTGTCTGTTTTCATTTAGCTCTACCAATGTGATTAGACATGTCAAGTTTAAACACTTTGTTGGACACAATGACTCAGTAAAACTTGACTCTGTTAAGTTTGCAGTAGAAAATGATCATTTCTTTACCCTTAGCAACCAAATCTTAACTCAGCAGCTGACTTCAGCCTCATTGCCAACATCCTCTGATGGAAACTTAAAAAAGGAGTGATGAGTCTCTGCAGGACTGCAGCTGGACAACAAGGATTACAGAGACGGTGATTGAATGAATCGCTAATGCATTTACATTAGCACTGATGTTAATAACTGGTATACTTATGGTTTTTAATTTGTTGTGTGTGCTGTTGGTGTGAGAATTAGTAGATACTCAAGCTTGAATGTTCAGCTTTTCATCTTCTTAAATCCATTTTAGAAATACAGTTCAAGGTTCAGCTACTGACTTTTGCTGCTAGGAAGAATGTCCGGGTCACATTATGATGGACTGTATTCACATTGAATACATGCTCAATTTCAGGGTGGACTATTTCCACAAACCCTGGGACCCTTATTTAAAGTATGTTGGGTCTTTACTCCCTAATCTATCCTACAGGGGTTAAACTGACTTAAAGCTTGTCTTGTTAGTTGTATTGTTTTGACTTCTTCTGACACCCGATGGGTAACATTATCATTTTGTCTGTTTATATATGTCCTAAAGCCCTGCTATACCTGTTCTATGTTGTTTTGTTTTTCTCCTTTTTATTGTTTTTGTTTGTTTTTCTGTTTGTTTATGGAAAAATGAAAGCAAATATATATTTTTTTATAGTCCAATCAATTCACTGTAATACAATTATAATTCCATCAAAACAAATCTATAATATGACACATTAGTTCAATTTTTATACTAATTGTGCTCTAATTTGATTAAAACTAATTCATGAAAGGTAACTGCTGAGCTAAGGAAGCTGTTTGATTGGAACAAATCTTTTCTTATATTTGATCCCCAATTCTGAGCCTGCACAGGGCAGCGGGGGACGGTGGAGAGAAAAAACTTCCTGTAAAGGAAAACCTCCAGCCGGACCAGCCTGGAGAAGGGCAGCCATCTGCCTCGACTAGTTGGGGGTGAAAATGTATTAGGAAGGAAAAAATCTTGACTAGGATATTGGGTGTCACATAAATATCTTACCATGTTAAAGACACACTACAGAACTTTTGCTATTTTCTCAGTGATGCGTTAATCCAGCATCCATCTTGCATCCTACCGGGACTGAAATCTCTCTACACAGTAAAAAAAACAGCCTTATCTT
>JBBBVU010000018.1:5205089-5215111 GCA_037177055.1 Atherinosoma microstoma
TAGTCTTCCATCCAATCCCCATCCTGAGCAGCTAGAGGCGACGGTGGGAAGGAAAACCTCCCTTTTAACAGGAAGGACAAACCTCCAGCAGAACCCACTCTGTGTGTCCCAGGTGTTTCATTTCAGCTGATCCCAGATCTGTTGATCAGGGTGTTGTAAGGACACCCTCCCCCAGTATCTTGTGATTTTCAGAGCTAATTTTATTTCCTTGATGATCTTCTTTTCGGCAAAATTTGAAAGCTGCTTGGCAAGAAACAAGCTGATGGCATACTGCGAAGGTCTGCAGGCCAGGACTTAAACCTGGGACAACTGGGTCGGTCAAGGGGGTTCAGCCTCTGTACCCGGGGCATCTATCTGGCACCCGAGCTCAAAATTGTTTGGAGGAGGATTTTAAAGTGACTGATTCAGAACAGACATTTATCTCAGCTTTACTCAGACTTTTAGGGAGCTGAATGAACGTGTCAGGACAAATTAAATTTCCTTTAAAAAGATTCGATATACTGGAGAATGATATTCACCAGGGCTGAAGAGAAGGATCTGGATGTAAGCTCCATCAACATCCCATTTAAAGCAGCCAACAGTGCTGACACATCCGAATTATCTTGGGAGAATCTGAGAATGATCAATGAATGAGGAAAGAGCTGTGCCTTAAGGGTAAACTGTGAATAACATCAGATAGTAAAGATTCCCAACACAAAGACAGACTGACATTTTCAAAAAAAAGAGTGGCCTTCATTCCCCACCAGGAAGTTGACACTGAAACTTGACTGCACTGTCAGAGATCTGCAGCCTTTGAGCGAGGTCAAGAAGCCATCATTCATGAGATTAGTTACTGGTGTGCAGCCATTCAGGCATGTGGCTTCAGACAGGAGGCAAATTCAGAAAGTAAGCAAAATAAATGTGAATTGGATGATTTATGACTGAAGATTCTGATAAGACATCTTCTTAGTGCATAATTCTCCCACTTTTCTGTTGCATATGTAAAGACAAACCACATAAACATTTTTCAAACACGACATGCATTTCTCTGAAGCCAAAGTGCTCTTTAATTAAGACTAAAGTTACTAAATTGACCAAATAGTGAGGACATTTGTGTTTGCTTGGTTATTTCTTTGTTGTAAAAATGCGTCTTGGCAATATGGAAAGTATGTTTATTTTAAATAGAGCCACATTTTCAACCACATGCATTTGTGGGATGAGCAGCGGAGTTGAGTGTGTGGGTTGCACAAATCTTCTCTACCAATGCCAAACAGCTGATTCTGCTATCGACTCTTGTTTGGAGTTGTTCATTGGATTGGATGATTGAAGTCTGAAGAAACCATTTCTTTGTTTTACAAACAGTGGCAAGTGGATTATTCTCCAATAATAAAAATAAATAGTTAAATTGTCTTTATTTGTTCAGACTTCAATCATCCAACTCCAACAAACAACTCTGTTTGTCATTGTCAGAGAGGATTTGGCAAGTTTTCCATGGGTGCAACCCACATACTCAACTCTGCTGCTCATCCTAAAATACATTGTTTTATACAAATGGGGCTCCATCTAAAAGGAAAATGAACAGGCTTTCTAATAGTAAAATATTAATTGGCAGGAATCGTTGTTAAAACAAAGAAATTATCCACCAAATTCTCATTTATTTACATTTTTCTACTAAGTTTACATAAAATCAAACAAACATTCAGATGCAGGCAAAAACTTTAGATTTTCATTATAAGGTCATACACGTCAGATTTCTATGACCCATTAGGCCTTACATGACATGTCATTCCTCGGTGGTTTGAGTGCCTCCTGTATAGCTTTAATTTATTCTCTCTTTGCTTTGAAGCCACTCCGAGGTTCAGTGTCATGCACAATAAACTCTTCCTGTCAGAAGCACTTTGCCAAGTTGCTGTAGAGGTGCCGCTCTCTGAACCCCCTCCCCCGGAGAGAGTGACCTGCTTGGAAATGATTGGCCTCACAAAGGAAGAACGAACTCTTGAGGATAGCTTGAGGGGGTCCCAGGCTTAATTTGTCGTGATGTGCCGAGCCTTCTTTCATCCTCTCTGCTGCCTCCAGTCCAGTTCGGCCATCGCTGGCCCTTTGCTGCACTTAACTGGACTGTGTTTGCACGTAACCGTGTTGAACGAAGAAAGAAGATGCTTTTTTAATGTGTTATTGTGAAAGATATGCAGTAAGACTAACACATTGATGAAGCTGTGCTGATGCAGCAAGAGGAGCAAGGAATCCGATGTCTAAAACTCTTTTAAATCCTGTTTACAAAGGTTTTACTAGATCAAAGGTAATGTTCCAATTACAGAAGACCACCGTGTACATCCCTGAATAAAGTGGCTGAGGCATTGCTGGTAAATATGTATGAGGGAAAATCATTTTACAAAAGAGGTTTCACTCCTTCATGTGGTTACTTTGTCATTTTGTGCCACAAAGTCTTCCATTCTTTTTCTGTTGTTGTAGCTCGTGAAATATTGTCATAACTAAAATCAAAGTTCTTGCTCTTTATTCCACACATGAAAAGCAACACGAAACCTAACCGTGTGGATTTGTTTTACAGCTGTACATTTTATGACTTGCATACGTAGCCATTACAGGACTCAGAATATAGGTTATTTTTTTGTCTTGGGACATAGTTGGTTTTGAATAATAGATTGTGTGTCTGTGGGAAATGAAAAATGGATAAACCATTTCTAAGCTGATTAAACATTGAACGTATGTCACTGTCTTTTATTTGTTGTACAAAAGCAGATGATACACACTTTGGTTCATATTAGCCTCAGTGAGCTGTGGTTACATCTACATGGGGGTGTGTGTTTTTATCTGCAGATTGTTAAACTGAGCTATGAACAATGAACTATGATACATTTGGCATTATATGATTAACCATCTGATGGCCAATGAGCCTCATTAGCTTCCTCCAGTCTTTGTTCTATGGCATCTATCCCCTCAGAGATCAACACAATTATCCAGGGCTCTAAATAAACTTTTTCAATCATCAGCCAATCAGAATTTCCATCAGCCAAATTTCTTTTGGGGAAAATAAGCCTAACTAAATCATAAATGTTGCTTTTAATAGCTTTGACATATTTTCATGAAAATGCCAAAGACAACATCTTCTCAATGAGCCTCTTCACCACTGTCTTGTTACAAACCTTAAATATGTTACTAAGTTGTACATAGTAAGTTTTTTTAAATGATAAACGTTGGTTCCAAAGTCAGATTCAAATCATTTAAACGCAGTTTTATATACAAACAGGTCAATAATTACTTGGACAGCAGCCTGCTGATCCAATGAGTGCATCCTCTTGGTCTCGTGAACTATGAACTTTACCTCTCTGTTCATAGGTCACTGCTTTAACAGATAGATACGGTACCACCAATCTGGGGGCTGCATAGCCTACTTCAGATCCCCAAGACCCGTATGGCTAAATTCAGAACCACCTGACCAGAAATCTGCTTTTACAGCTTTAGTTATTGTTATGATAGTTTGAGATGTACAACTGGTGTCAAATCAGCAAGTTGATCTAACTTTCATCACTGATTGACAGATGCTTACACATGCTGATAAACTTGATGAGTCACCAATAAGAGTTGGGGTGACCACAGGAACGGCCAATAAGATTTAAAGATAAGCACTCAGGGAGTAGTGCATAAACAACACCAGACATGGTGAAGTAAACATGCAGCTGGTGCATGCTTACTTGTGTTAGGAGAGATGTAGTAGGAGATCCTTGTTGCATGATGTGATCAAATTTGGACTGGTTGAAGTCCACCCTGGTCTTCATCACCCAAAATTTATGATGTAAGTGAAAATAATTTGTGTTTTCTGTCCCACAGGGACGTGTTGTGCTGCTGAATGGGTGACCAGCTCCAGGTCCTTTTACAAACCGTGTGAAGCCCCTCTTCTCATCTAATCGTGCAGGACTGGGTCTCCCAGTAGAGTTGCAGGGATGTACCAGGAGGTGGCCTTTCTAGCAGGCAGCACCGAGCACCAGTTCCCCACCTTCCACTTCAACCCTGTGGAGAATCCACATGAGGTCACATCCAAGAAAGGTGTGTTCTACAAGCGAGCCCAGCTCCTGCTCCAGCCTCAGCCCCACCAGCAAGCTGGAGATGAGATTGGCCTGGCTGACAGGGCAGCTATTATAAATGTAGGGGGCATCAAGTACCACATCCCCTGGTCCACGCTGGATGAGTTCCCCCTGACGCGACTGGGCAAGCTGCGCGGTTGCAGTAACGAAGCAGAGATCATGGATGTCTGCGATGACTACGACGGCAGCCGCAACGAGTACTTTTTTGACCGCAGTCCATCTGCGTTTCGCATCATTGTGACTTTCTTGGCAGCAGGGAAGTTGAGGCTTTTGAGGGAAATGTGCGCCCTGTCCTTCCAGGAAGAGCTGCTGTACTGGGGGGTGGAGGAGAACAACCTGGAATGGTGCTGTCTCAGGAAGCTGCGCCTCAGGCAGGAGGAGTACAAGGAGCAGCAGAGGCTGGAAGAAGAGGAGGCCGAGCTCACCTCGCCACAGTCCTGCGAGGAGAGCCAACAGCCTCCGGGAGGACCAGAGGAGACCCTCGCGGGGGGCTGCATGCGGAGGCTGAGGGACATGGTGGAGAACCCACATTCTGGCTTGCCCGGGAAGATCTTTGCCTGTCTGTCAGTGTTATTTGTTGCCATCACTGCTGTGACGCTGTGTGTCAGCACCATGCCTGACCTCAGAGAGGAAGAGGAGAGGGTGAGTTTTCTTTTCTTTCTTGTCCTTTTTTTGCTCTCTGATGTCCACAGATGTAAATTTAAGTAGTGAAAAGAGTCCAAACTACCTCATATTGAGTCCGTGTAAAGAAAGAAGTCTCCAGCAAAGTCATCACTATTTGGCAGCAAAATCCTGTAGAAGCTTTGCTTGAGGAAAAAATCGTCATCTCTAAACTTTAAAAGGTTGATGTTTGTTTGGAGTAATTTGAGCCATGGTTGGTTTCTGATGCTCAAATGTATAGATGACACATTAATACCGACCACGCAGAATTGTACATGTCTCAAATCCATCTTATGTTTGTGTTAGATATACATCACCCAACATGTATAATGGATAACAGGTAAAATCTTTTGAGAACAAGACATTTTTAAAGGATACTAAACAGTGTGAGCCAGAGGAGCAAAGCAGGTGTAGTTTTTTGATAATGTATTTGTAGCTTACCTTGCGTTTGTCCTGCTTTGACTCATGGTGCTTTGGATGAAACAGTTGTAAGGGTTCTTTGGGGGTAATGGGGAATAAGGACACCCTACCTTTAAGGGATTTGCCTTTGGTTACATTTGAACCTCAGAAAAGAACATGCAAGTGATGTAATAGCTGGTCAATGTGTAGAAAATCATGGAATAATTTCTCTGTTCAGGACCAGCCCGAGCCTTTATGGGGCCCTAAGCAGGATTTGATTCGGGGAACCCCCAACTAAGAACAGCACCAATGGTCCTCCATTATTACTGGTGCTTGATCATTTCATACATATAAATTTAACACACCCATGCATTTGCATTATTTGTAGTTTTCTTCTACCAGTATGGTATTTATTTGCACTTCTGAATATTTAGAGTGGTATATGGGGGTGGCATACTGAAAGTAACAGAATGCATCAGCAGACATTTAGAGTAAACAAGTTAACCAGTTTGATTAGTGTAAAACACGCAATCTTCCACTAAAAATGGCTAAAAAGCAAAGCTGATTGGTCCTTGACTTCTTACGTCGGTGAACCTGAGAATCTAGAGCGCTCCGTACAACAGAGGCTGTAGCCTGCAACATGAATTGATTACACCAGTATTATTTGGCATGCAGCCATGATGAAAATTGTATAAAATTTTGTTTTTGTGTGTATAACCAATTCCATTTGAATTCTTCAATGATGTATTTCTTTTTTTTTTTTCTTAAATCAAGATATCTTGACAATTCAAGAGCACAATTCAAGTTGACAATTCAGCCCCCATGCCCCCTGGAGGCATGGGGGCTGCTTACTCTGCTTATGCCTTAGGCCGGCTGTGCTTCTGTAGCATTTAGACTCAATACACCAAAGTCTTAATTTTTTCTCCATTTGTTGGAGTTTTTAGAGGCCAATATTAGGAACTATTGTTTATATTTGTGAAATTTAACACATATTTTTTGGTTGTTTTCGATTTAATTCTGCTGGAGGAGAAACCTCCAGCAGAGCCAACAGAAGGGTGGCCATCTGCCTCAACTGGTTGGAGTTGGAGAAGACAAGAAAAAGGGGTCAAAAAGCACCATAACTCTAAACCTGCTGAGAAAGAAAAACAGGAAACACAAGTTACAACAGTATCATATATTTGTACATGGAGAATGAAGAGTAAAAAGCATAGCGTGTATATTACAAGATGGACAGTGCCTCTGTAACTTCACCCGTTGGTTTCTGAAGAATTGAACTGAAGCTTGGTGGGAGGTTCCTACCGCCGCCATCTTGGTAGCCTCAAGCGTCTCGTCACTCCCGGAAAATACAAAAATGGGCGACGAGGTGGCACTGAGAGGGGGGGCTGTGAGCTTGGGGACGGATGATTTACACCCATCAAACTATGAGCTGCTTTTAGCTACGAGCTAACCGAGCAAACCCGGAGCTAACGGTAGCTAACCAGCTAACAGAGGTAGGCGGGCTAAAGCTAAGGCGGGCTGTTAGCCAGCTAAAAACAGCAGTTGTCCGACCCTCTGCCTCCTTGCTGCTGGATATCTGGCACCTGTCAGTCAAAAGGAAACACCCCTAATTATGAAGAATTTCCTGATTAAATAACATCTAAACCAATTAATTATAGAAAAATTAACTCCTCCCACAGTTGTTACAAAAGTAAACCTGACCTATTAACCTAAAATCTTTTGTTGTACCAGGCTGTAAACATGTTTAATTCTGCTGTGAAGTTGGCCTTTTTTAACATGGGAGTCAATGGGGATTGACTCCCTTCTGGGGCCAGCACCTAGTGGATGAGGGGGGAACTGCAATTTGGCACTTCTGCATAGGTTTCATATTTTTTCTGCTGGAAGTTGCTGCCTGGTAAAAACAGAAAAGAACAGGGAGGGGCTCATTGCATCATGGGAAGTCCCCCAGCAGCCTAAGCCTATCGCAGCATAATCACCATATTTATATTGTTTCAACCAATCACTACAGAGCTGCGTCACAGTTGGTTTCCTATTCGGGTTGGTTAAGTGGTAGCCTACACCTGGTCCTCTTGACTCTCACTGTTCTTCTAATACAATACATTTTTGAGAGTTTTTATCTTGTGGAAAAGCAAATAGATTCAATAGTCCAGTTTTTAGCAGTTTAGCAGAAGCAAAATTCAAGGTCTCTCTTTAAGACTTTGAAAAACTTTTCAAGCCTTCTTTACCTTTAGATTGAACTACTGAAATTATTTATGCTTTGGTCTTGAACCATTTTACTGCTGCACAACTTTTAAAAGGTCACAAAGGGCATGAACACAACACTGGGTTTTTACATATTTACACTGTAGCCTGTCGATTTTTGAATGGGTACAAATACTGAAAAATAAGCATCTTGCTGCATTTTAATCCTGTTGGAGACTGAAAAGCAAAGTGCAGAATTTCTGAAATGAAAATATTAAAAATATTTATAGTGTAATAATTTTCAGACTTAATTTATTTAATCTAATAACTGTGGTGCTGTGTTCAGTTCATTTAAAGGTTTTATAAAAATGTTAAATGATAGTCCTAACTAATTTTATTTTAACAAAAAATCATGAAAATAAGGTTTTCATACAAACAGAAAATAAAAGAGATGCTTATCAACACCCAAACAGTATGATAAAGCAAATTTTGGGTAAAAAGGAAGGTCTGAATGACCTAGACAAAGAAACATTTTGGAGCTGTGACAGTCAAGAAGCTGAATCTTTGAAAAGAGCCAGACCTCCCATCACAATGAGTGAGACTAACTAGATAATACCAAATTAGGTTTTCTAATGTGGTATAAGTAATATCTGTGTTAATGTGTTTAAAAGAATTAAGGCTGAACTGTATTTCAGTTAGTGATAAGCTACAGGTGCATCTCAATGAATTAGAAAATCACAAAAAAGTTTATGTTTAACAATGTGTTTCACTTTTTTGATTGATTTAGTTCAAAAAATAGAGTCATCACACAGACAGATACATACCAGTCAAAAGTTTGGACACACTTTCCCATTAGATTTAATAAGAAAGTAAGTCCAAACATTTGACTGGTGTATTTCAAGTGTTTCTTTCTTTTCATGTTGGTGATTATAACTTACAGCTAATGAAAACTGAAAATTCAGTATGTCAGAAAATCTGAATCTTAATACAAAAAAGAAAAAAAGATTTTCAACACAGAAACTCTGGAGAATCTGTGGGCTGTGTGATGAAGATGTGTTATATTGTTTTAATTGATTTAATAGAAAAAAACCCCAAACATTTTGGTGATATTCTGATTTGTTTACATGCACCTGTTCATACTTACCCCATATTGCTATAATATCAATATTTTAACATGAAAATCATTTCTAGATCGTAATCCGCACATCACTAATGTATATCACACAGGCTAATATTACAATGAAGGTAAATTTTCTATATATTGTGCAGCCCTAGCGCACACTTCACACAATGGCAAATTGCAAATATAAAGCAAATGACTTTAAACTGGCTGCAGCAGTTCCACAAATCCCGACTGAAACACAACAAGGAACATGCATTCATGAATATATTCTGGGATATCTGAATATGCTTGTGAAATGAGACGGTATTGATTTATCAGTTTTAGAAAAGTATTAAAGAAGACAGTAATCATAGCTCAGAAGAGTTTCATTTTTGTTTGAGAAACCCAGTTGTGAATCTCCTTTGTATCTAACTGTTGAGTCAACAAATCCTGAGTTTTTTAGGAGTAATACCATTATGCCTTTACATTTCACACATATGAAGGGAAGCCGTTCTCAGGATTCCTTGGTGTATTTTAGATATAACCTCAGGGTTGTGTGTGCTGTACAGCAGCTACAGTAAAAATTCAGATTATGTTGATGCAGCAGCCCACATACTGAGACTTTCTGGGCTTTATTGTAAATCATTGTGACATAAAGATAGGTGAAGGCTCAGGGACAACGAGGCTTCCTTTCCTTAACTTGAATACCAAATTATTGTGTGCCACTTGTCACTGTTTCTGTTTTTGCCTACTGTCCTCTGCAGGAACACCAAGTCCATGTTTTCCAATAAACGCAGAAGAAAACGACAACAGGCAGCTGTGTAATTCACACATCTTTATATGGCTAAATGGATTTGGGGCTTCAGTGCTGTATTTGCACAATCCCATAGATATTCTTCCCATGCAGCAGATTTTACTTGACCTGCTTCCAAAAATGAATATGAAATAAGCTCATTATTGTTATGTAACTGCATGATTATGTAAATTGTAGCCATACAGTCTTAATCCATATAGGATAGCATGTTTACCTAAACATTACCTAGACCAGATGACCAATTAGCTAAAGATAACAGGAGCTGTAAAATGCAAATGGTCGACTTTTTCTAAAATTATGTTCTCTTTAAGGTTTTAACTGCAGCAATACATGACTGTGTGGTTCTTTTTGACACCTTGTGTAACCTGGTTTATGTATTGTAGCATGTAGGCTTACAGATTTGGACCAAAGAAAACTTAGTCTGAACAGTTTATCACACAATCAATTTAATCACATTATTATATGGATTACTATACCTAGCTCATGGTGCTACACAGAACTGGGTGGTACAATGGGAAACATGACCCACAGCAAGTGCTACGGTATAAACAGTGACAGTAAATAAAAAGCACATTGTTTTCTATGGGGGAAACTGAGAATCATTTTTGAAAATTGTACACATTCGCTCTCTTTCTGAGATGTTCACAAGCAAAATTGTGTTTTGCTCGTCCTTTTATTGAGCAGAATCATATTTATCCTAGCTTAGCATGCGTAGTTAGCCTAGCCTAGTATAAAGGTTGGTTTTAAGGGGACTGGGATTGTTGTCTTAATCTAAGGGGGCTTTACA
>JBBBVU010000018.1:5221511-5236998 GCA_037177055.1 Atherinosoma microstoma
TTTTTAAAAAGGAAATCAGGAAGTTCTGTTATTACCTTTTTCTCTCTCATCAGTACGATTTATCAGTAAGTGCGGCATTGCATATTAATCAAATGCAAAAGTTGATGGAAAAATTACATCGTGCAACTCCTACCACTCTTAAATGTAGCTTTGTCACAGAAAGTCAAAAAGGTTAGAAAACTGTATACGGTGACAACAAATACTGTATTTATGGCATTGAGATACAAGCAAGAAATTAACATGGCTTCCACTCCTCATCAATGTTTTGTCAGACATAACTCTTCAGTTCAGGTTTTCTTTGGTTAAAGGTACAGTGTGTAAGAATTACTGACATCTAGTGGTAAAGATGGGCAGAACAATGATTTCAAATGTCAAGCACAGAATGGATGGTAGCCATCTGTGAGGGCATCCTGTGACTTCAGGTGCAGCGGTGACTGCACTGCAGGTAACTACTTCAAAATTGTGTACTGTCTTCTTCTATGGTACTTTTAAGGTATTACTTATCCCATATGGTGATTTAGTATCTATCAAACTAAACCGGTACAAGAGGTTTTAAAGCTCAGAAGGTTCTTCACACACAGAGTTGTTTGTCCATTCAGAGACACCGTAGTAAAAATGGTGTCACAAATATGGCAGCTGCCATGTATGTGGACCCACAGTAAGTATATAAATGGGATACTAAGAGATTAAAATCATGACAGTTTTCTTTAGTAAACGTGTTAAATACCAATATAAACACAGTTTTTAATGAAATTTTTAAAATTTCTGTCATTAACCTTAGATTTTGCACCTTTAAACTCCCCAAATTCTTCCCGTTCACATTCATCCTTATCTGGACTATGATGCATTGTGTTATTTTATAATGTTTGCAGCATGCATCAAAAACATGGTGGCATAACTCTTATTCAGCAGTGTGAGCCAATGATTCATGAATCAGCTTTAAAAAAATTCAAGTTTTGTGTGAGTCAGCTCCCGGCTGCGTTCAAGCCCGTATCCTCCTCTCTGTAAAGGTTGTTTACTGCTGTTTGGTTTTAACGGTGCATTGGCTGCAATGAATATTAGTGTTCTGAAAGTAGATAAGGATTTAAATGAAAAATAAAACACAGCTGTTCATGTATCAAAGATGGAGTCTGCTGGGCTGAAATTTCTGAACAATGCGACGATACAAATTGCAGTCTTTGCTATCTAATTAGGTCTGAGAGTGAAAGCAGAGCACATCCACTTGTTGCTGAGTTTAGCTTTCATCTTGCAGGAAGAGGGATTTTGCCACCTCAGGCTTTTCATCCCGACTAACTACACATGTTGTCACAGCCCATGACAAGTGGAGAGAAAATGCATATTAAAGCTGACGATGTCTTCCTCCCGGGCCTTTTCATGTCCTCCTCTGCCTGGGAGACTTCAGAAAACCTAGGAGTCAGGCTGCAGAGCAGCTTTGTATCACATTAATTCTTCTCTTGAATGGCATCAGCAGACCAGAGTATGATTAGAGAAGAGTTTCTGTCTGTCAGTTATGCCTTCATCAGCGAGGAAGGGGAGGACTGGGCAGCTTTTTTACAGTGGAAGCTTCAAAGGGAAAAATCAAACAGAAAACAAAGAGGATAGAAGCTGAAACGTATCATCTTCTTCACAGTTATGTGTCATCTGTCTTTACACACTCCCAAATCCACAGATTTAATTATTTAAAACAAAAGAGAAATAGGTTTAATTAAAGAAGACTCCAGGTTTTCAATCTTTGGACGCATGAAAATTGGGTCCACGTGGCGCCAATTAACCACCTATAGATTTCAGAAATTTTCGATCCTCGCCTGTGAGAACTGTGGCATTGGTTCATTAGAAGTGAGCACCTAATTTTAACCAGCTGTGGGAGGTAACTCCAAAATGCAAGGTTTGATGGAATAATGAGCTGGCTGTGTTTTTTTTTTTTTTTTTTTGGACAACTTACCATCTGAAAATGAAGCCCAGAAGCACTGGAGACAAAAAAATATAACTAACTCAAAAATGTGAAGGGCCACATTGTGAAAATGTTCTTATTCTCTCCCTGAAATATTAAGTCAACTTTTCATTCGTTTCCTAATGATGTAATACGGTGCTGTACATATAAATATGTACATACTGTATGCATATGCTTATATGTACACGGTTGTGTAAATAAAAGAAAATAAGAAAATGGTAGAGAAAATGCTTTTTTATGAAATTATTTTGTAATGTTGCCCTTCCTTCGAACAGTACTCATGATGCTCAACGATGCTGAAAGAATCAATTCAAATTTAATGAATCTAATATAGATTAATGTGACTCAGAGATTGATTTTTTTTAAATATACGTTTCCTTTGACAATACTTGCATGACTTACCGATGCTCAGCCAGATCTTAGGTTATATACATAATTGAAAAATTGCCTGTGTCGCTTCGGTCCAAAAGCATCCCTGCGTAGACCTGCTACCATGTCATGATGAAAACATTTAAAAATCTACATCTCACTTAAATTAACTACCATATATTATAAATATCAATGATTATTTTGTATAATTGCAATTTCTCTCATGGGATAAATTAGATATTTTTCATTCATTCATTCATTCATTCATTCATTCATTCATTCATTCATTCATTCATTCATTCATTCAAATGTTGTCACATTTTCTCTGCTCACAATTCTCTTTATCTGCTAGAGACAGATCAAGAATACAGGAAAACCAGTAACCACACTGTTTTCCTGCAGCCTGCATTGCCTTCAGAAGGTGGTTTTGCACCATCTCGGTGAAAAGTACAGGTGTCCCTGGAAAAGATCTGGGGCCTCATTTATAAAACATTTCGTAGGAAAGATGACTGCTGGTGGCGTACGTAGGGAAAACAGGACACAAATCTGGCGCAAAAAAACGTCCAGATTTATAAAAGAGTGCGCACGTACGTCCCACCCCTCTTCCCCTTTATAAATCAGAATCTCTAAAACTCTAAAGTCGGCGCACGTGAGGGAGCGCCCTGTGGTGACTATAAAAGGTCAGGTGGACGCCCATGATAGATAATCATATCATTTTCATGATGGCTCAGGAGGGGAAAAGAGTAAAGCAGCTGGTTTTTTCAGAATGCGAGATGGAGATGCTGATGGAACAAGTTGCTAAACATAGAAATGTTTGTTTGGTGGTGGCGTGGACATCACCAACAGCAGAAAGGCAGAGGAGTGGAAGAAGGTTTCAGAGGATGTCAACGCCACTTCAGCCATTAAGACATTAAAACGTTCTGCACATTCAGGAGATGACTGTAATATATTATGGTGTTTAATCCGGCCGTTTGATTACACAAAGTCCCTTCAGACCAAATGCATTCCTCTCCCAGTGGAAAAACTTTGTGTAGCATCCAGTCAAATCATCGTTCTTCACTGATGGTCTGGAGTGGTTCATTCTTTCCAAACTTCCTGTGAGAGCTAAATAAGAGGCAAACACAAACAAAACGAACATTACAATTCTGCATGACGATACTTCTGTTGCCTGAATTAGCTTACAACATCACAGTTTAGTAATATTTATCTATGTAATAATTTCTCATTTCTGACAAGCCTCTAAGTAGACCTTGCGTTTACCTTGTTGCCATTTTTGACTGGTGCTGAAACTGGTACTTTACTTTTAACCGTTTCCTTTATCTCCGTGGATTATATTTCACACTGTTTTTGCGTCTTTCTGTTACACTGTTAATAGTGCTTGGGCGGCAAGTTGCATTCTGGGCCATGGCGGCCATGGCAGCCATGATGATGGCTTCACGAATATAAAAAAAAAAAAAAGCAGCACAGTTGCACCGAGTGGACAGAGAAGGAGAAGAGAGAAAAAGAAAAAGATGTTAGAATGCTGGAAAGGAACTGGAATTTACCAGGATACGTAAATGAGGAGAAACAGGACGTTGCAGCTCTGTGTTCTGCTTGCCTGTTCACCTCCAGTGTAAGGAAACGTAATGTACCGACCGCCGTGACAAACCAATGATGTTGTCTAATACGTCTGGCATAATATGGCTGAAAGTTGGCTGTGATATCCCTGAGCTGTCACCAGGTCCCTCTGGTGCCGAATGCAAAAAAAAAACAAAGTTGTCGGTACTTGCAGAGGGACCGGCACGGCGTGGTTCCTCCTGTGCATCTCCTGTGCATCTCTGTATGATGGCTCATGAACCGAACCGGTTCATGAGCCATCATTGTGAGCTATTAAGTTTTACTGGTCTCCAAAAATCTGCTAACTCCGGAGTCTCCTATGCAACATGGCCTCCAGCAGGGCCAGACAAGCCAATGTGCACCTTTGCGCATTTATGGGCATTTTTATATCCAACCGTCACTTCATTTTCAGAACAGCTACAGGTGGAGAAATATCCTGATTACTGACGAGTATATAGCAACTGTCATTTTAACTGTAATTATTATTAATGTAAAAATGAATTAGTCTGGCACATTATGGCAGCCTACTGTCTGCCTTATTATTTATCTGTATATGGATTTTATTACGGTCGATTTTAGTTTTGTTTTACAATGACAACATATTTTAGTGGTTGACGTTGTTATTAATAACACACATCTCCGTCTCTGTTGTAAATCCTTATTTTTTGTCATTTTGTTTTTTGCAAATGTGTGAGCAGATGCACTCCCAGGAATATCAATATCTTATGCTTCTTTATCCGTTTTTGCAAATAGCTTTTATATATATAAAATGTGGTGTGGACGATAACATCTGATTTTGCACAAAGGTCTCACATTCCACATCATATCTTTGCTTTTGTTCTTCTGCCGTTGGTGTCGCCATCTCCCATTTCTCCAGATTCTGTGCGTACGGCAGGGTCGGAGTTTGCGTGGAGGTCCCGCCAAGTTTGGTTTTTATAAATCCCAAAAGTTGTCGCTGACTACAGAAGTTTCTGCTGTGTTGGTCCATCCCCGATTCCTCCAACAAGGTCCCAAAGAAACAAACAACATAAAGACTCATACTAAAGTAAACTCTTTCAGTTATGTCTCAATACCTTCTGAAGTAAGTATAAGTGCATTTCCCTGCAGAAACGCAGCCGTCTGCAGGTATTTCCTCTCTTCTGAATGTGCCTTACACCGGATGTTTCTGGGTCGACACCAGCCCATGGCAGCAAGCGACTGTGAGGACTGAAATTGAGTTGCTTTTGCTAATTACCAGATTCCTCTCAATCTTGTCCACCCACGCATCCTTCTCCATTACAGTGCATCCTAATATCCATTATCTTTCATAGCCAACCATTTACTTCTGCACAGATCTTCTCCTTTATAATGAAACTAAAGAACTTAGGATTTTGTAAAAAACAAAAAGAAAGAAAGAAAGAAAAGAACCATTTTTAACATATTGAATATTTACTATTTTAAGTTTTAAGAACTTATGTTATGACATGTTAGCAGCTTGAAAGACTAAGATCACCAAGTTAGATAAATTTATTTTGATGACACTGGCTTATTATCTGTTATTTAATAGGCTATAGCATTTACACTTCGAAATTATCTGAATTTGAAGTTTGATGAATTCAAACCTCTTGCAGCTGACTGTTGTTTTTGGCCCCTTGGGTAAGCTTGAAGATATGAATAAAATATTGATTTTCATATTGCAAATGACTTTTTAAGATTCTGCAGATAAAACAGCATCACCACTCAGTTGGAGTTTTTTTTACAGGCCAATTTTTAAAGTGGACCTAGCCTGAGCATTTACGGTCATTTAATACTTTTATCTCGGGTGCATCTAAATTAGCTTTGCACGCATCTTAACTCCAAATAGTTTCTAATTATTTCAAAACAAGGGAGATCTTTCCCTTGAGGAATCATTGTCCTGCAAACGAGTGGATGTTGGGAAAGTGTTTTCTCTGTCCATCCATTCATCCAATTACTATACACATGTACTTAAATTGAGGGTCACAAAGGGCTGGAGCATGGCAATCAGGCAGGGATGAGAGGCAGAATATACCATAAATAGATCAGGAAGTGTTTTCTGATTGATTTAATTCCTGTACATTTTCAGAGTGGGTAAGGGAGAAGGTCAGGGTGACTCCAGTAAGCTCAGTTAATTTTGGCAATATTAAGAATATGAAAGAAGGCAGTCCTTTTATATGTGAGTCAATCCTGGACAGCCCTGAAGGTTCATTTAGTCTTTTTTTTATTTTTTATATTTTTTTCTTTCAGACAAGGTTATGGTAGAAGATGTTCGTTTTTTACCTTGACATGTTTCAAACGATGACTGCAGGTATGACGTGTCCGTTCCTTCCTGGAGGATCTGTCAGGTCTGTCAGGTTGGCCACGCCTCGGAAAAAACTGCTGATAAACGTTAAGTCACAGCTGTCAGATAATGCTTCTGAGGAAGATTGCAATCATCATGTGAAACATGTCAAGGTAAAAAAATGACATCTTCTACCGTAATCTTATCTGAAAGAAGAAATAATTTATAGATCCTGGTCAGAAATATCTTCAGCTTCCTCAAGCCAAGGTAGCCAAGGTAAGGCCATCTAGAATGATTACATAGTTAGACAGAGTCTTCCTGAGGTCCAAAGACATCCAAAGACAAGACTCTTCTGATTGTAGAAAGGGAATTTTGAGTTATTAGGCCTTCATGTTTTTAAAACATCTTTATAATCAGACTAACTGACTTTTTTTCTGGAATAACTAGCAATAAAAAATTATGCCATGGAGTCTAAAAATATTATGAAGAGTATTGGTCCAAATACAGTACCCTGAGGAACTCCATGACTGTGATGTGTGAGGAAGACTCTCACACCCTGCCAATGATAAAGGCCCTACAACTCCTAGATAAGGGAAAACATCCAAACGATCTAAATTACGAGGGAACATTATTAGCATCCAGAATATGAAGGTGAACAACACAACAAAGAATACAACAGTACATCTCTGTTTGATTAATATGCTTATTACCTGCATTTGTGCACCATTTAGGATTGTCGTCTCTTATTTCTTTATTGTATATTTTTCTATATAACAGGTGCAGATGTAGACGTGATGAAATGCCAACTGAGAAGGAAAATATCAACTGCCATTATCTACTAATGTAATGATGCTTACACACTCCCCTACTGTTACCTGAGGCTTAGTTGCTAATAGATTTTCTTTGTATTCAAATACAAATGTTTTGGTTATGTTTACCCTCAATGCCCTAATGTTTGTAGGTGGACCAGAGTTTGCTTCTTTGATCTGCATCAGAGTTCATTTACACATTCACCCCTAATGAACCGGACTTTCCAAGGAAACAAACGAGGGATGTGTCTCAATAAGCGCCCTAGCGCACTTTCGAGCACTACATTTAAGTGCCTAGTGCGTTCACACGCACATTTAAGCAAAAACTCAGAGCACTGAAAGTACCCGGATGCTGCCCAAAAAACTGCCCAAAATATAGTGTAGAATGATGCATAGTACTCGCACTAAATGGATGCCATATTGCCGACAGAGGAAGGGGCGGGACTTATACCGACGTAGTACAGTTAGGACAGGAAATGTTAGCAGTTTTTAGCCAGTTTAGCAGACGTAACTAAGTTACGTGCTACAAATGATTAATGTTATAGTTTGTGGACGTTTATTTGGCAGATATTTTTTTGCGAGCTGGAGAGTCGCAGTTAAATGCTGCTCTGTCACTACTGGTGAGTGCAAAACTTCAGTGCTCTATTTGGGTCAACACTTACCCACGAAAGTGTGCACTACAGAAGCAAGTGGGGAATGCGCACTACGTTCCAGTGCACTTATGTATTGAGACAAACTCTAGGATTTGTATCAGACTGACCAGTGTTAGCACTGTTAGCATTAGCAAACACTTCTCATCCCTGTCCTGTTATCTTCATATATAAAACCATACTTAACCAGTTGGACTGTATTTGTGCAAAATTTGAACTTTTTAGGGCAAACTCTGGTCCTCAAGGGCCACTATCCTGCAGGTTTTTGTTGTTTCCGTGCTCCAACACACCTGACTGAAATGAATGGGTCATTGTGAAGAAGTTAACAAGTTGGGTCCATTTGATTTGAATCAGGTGTGTTGGAGCAGGGAAACAACAAAGACAGAGTTTGACATCCCTGTTTTAGGGGGGGTTGGGATCCCTTTCATCTTAATTTATTTTTCAAAATCCTTTTCCAAAACTATGCCTACAGGCTAGCTGGGTGTCTTCTTCTGCTTATTGGAGTTATTACCACCACCATGTGGTGGGAAGCTGTATTGCAACTGAGCTTCTCGTGGATAACATATTTCTCACTGCTTCAATAGATAACCTATATGGTTCCACAAACACAAAACTGAAAGTTTTTGTGGCCCTCTGGGTTGCACTCATGGTTAAGAAATCCTGACAAAGGTGACTCACATATGTGCGGAGGTACCATTGATGCAGAGGCTGATATTGGAAGTTTTGAAAGATCTGCTACCATGACCAGGTGACATTACGCTCACAAAGCAGTTTTTCTGAAAAACTAAAAATGTTTCCATGTCCCTTGTTTGAGATGTCATTAGTTTCTGAGAAAAGCATGCTCCAACAGCGATCATCAGACCACCTCAAATATCCTACAGCAACTTTGCACCTGAAACACATATTAATCGTCTTCTCTATAGTTTCGTAATGAAACAAAGCATCATTTGGTTTAACAAGACAGTTCAGTGTTGTAGTCGAGCCTGTGTTTCTGGTCAGGTTCTACTGCGAAGCTCGAGTCCAGCAGAAATCAGAGGTTTTTAGCTCTGTCCTTGATGGAAAGTAATTAGCTTATTTTTCTAATCTAATGCGGCTCTTACAGAATCATTCAGCGGTAGAAAGACTCTCCTTTCTCTTTTTTTCTCACAGAAAGAAAGCACAGGGGGAAAATAAAATCTATACTGCATTCCACATTTTATGGTTCTCCATCCACACTCTGTGGATGAATAGGGGATTAAACATATCAAATGTTCTGTTGATTTCTTCCCCCCCAGAACTGCTTACGCTGTTCTCATAAGCGTCTTTGAAAACTGTACTTGTCCCATTTATCTCCTGTGTGAGTCCCGGCTGTGGATCTAACCTTCCAGTGACTCCCCTTTTGGCTCGTAGCCTCACACATTCCATTGTGATGTAAATCCCACTTTAAAGTATATCGCTACCATAGCCATACATCATCACCAGGGAACATGGCTCCGGAGCTCAAAGTGTGAATGCGAGGAAGAGAAATGTGAGCAACTGCTGCAGGAAAACACATCATTTGGTCTCAGTCGATGCTGAAAATAGGAGGTGTGCATCACTCAAGCCTGCTGACTGGGAGTTAGACTTACTGCTGTTCATGCTTAGAGAAATGTACAATTCATCATGGTGGTGGTGATTTGTGCTTCTTGCGGACTGTTTGGTGAATGATTACGTTTCACTTTGGAATATTTTCTTTTCCTACTTTCCTGAATAATTAACATTGAATCAAGCTGACTCTGATTTCTTACTTTAATGTAAGAGGGTCATATTTACTAAGACTCCCCAATTTTACAGCCTCTGGCAACTTTTTGCACAATGTTTTTGCTTTCTTCTGCATGCATTTACTGCATGATTGAGTCTAACAGCTATCATTAGTAAGCAGCCTTTTCTAAACAGCAAATTGAGAGAAGCTTTTTGCATTATGTGGCCCAATCAAAACAGCAGTGTTTCTCTCCATACTGAGCAAAATATGGTTTATTTCTCTTTGTAGAAAGCGGAATCAAGGATTTTTCAGGTTGCAAAAAGTATAGCAGTATTGGGTTTTTTGGTCTGTAAAACCAATTTAGATTGATTTAAATTGGTTATATCTGGTTCTGGAAACTTTATCCCTAATGTTGAGGCATTGTTAATGGTGCACATCCTTACAGGTGCATGTAAAAATTAATGATCATAAGACAAATTACAGACTGGAGTTTAAACCTAATGGTTGGATTTCAATCATGTGACTGTTGCAGGCTCACATACTTCCGGCGAACAGTGCTGGCAAAATCTGGCAGAGTATAACCCCAACAAACTGAACTAAAGTGATTTACAAACATTAAACAAAGTGACTTTAAACGCTTCAAATCAGCACATTTTAATCCCAACTATAGGTTTTTTGAGGCCCCTTTCTCTATGGATAGTCCAGGGAACTCTGTTCGATTGGGCAGGGAGTTCTACCACCTTGACAGCATCAAACATTTACAACAACTCCTCGCTAGGGGGCGATATTTCCCAAAACAGCCACTGACCAAGAAGAACGAAGAAGAAAATCGGCCTCACCGTTCGGCTCAGACCAAAAACGTGTCGTTCGCTGCAAGTAAACAATGGAGCAACAACAAATTTTTGCTGTCTTGGGGATCTGTTTTTACTTTGGTGTTGATGCGGTTTTCACAAGAATCTGTCCAGTATGAGCAACACGAGAGGCAGCATGTTGTGCTATGATCGGCCCTACATCACCTTGTCATTTGTTCAGTGAATGGTGTGCTTGCTTTTACAATGTAGGCAAACCATACCAGAGTTCACTTGCAAGTTCAACTAGTTCGTCACCCCTTTTAAAAGCATAATGCATAAAATTTTGACCTCATGATGCTGTTGTTCTTAACACTATGTGCAACTTATGGCTAACTGGCTAAGAATATATCAGATACACATTTTAAACATCACAACACAACATACACCTCCTCCGATTCCTTTACGCAGTAATGATTTGTGAATGGATGCCCCAGCGTGGGATTAGGCCGGCTTGTTTGGTTCATTTGTGAATGGCCTTATAGAGGGGCTCATGATCTGTGAAAGGGGCTTCAGTCTGCCGGTTGCTCCGGCATATCCGGTTTATCCGTTAATCCCTCCAGTTTCTGGTAAAAGATTGAAAAAGAGATTAATAATAAATATCATGTTTGTGGTAGTTCTGAGCTCTCTGTCACAGCTTTGCACAAATTGAATCCACAAAACGTCAGTGGATCGATTCCAGGCTTCCCCTGACTGCATGAACCCTACATTGCCTCCTGATGTGTCTATTGGGGTATGAATGTGTGTAGAAGCATTCAGTATGTATTAATATAAGTTCTGTATGAATGGGTGAATGCGACTCAAGTGCTTTGAGTGGTCAACATGACTACAAAAGCGCTATACATACAGTCCATTTACCATTTCCTCCAGTTTTCATGTTGTCATTGTCCCTAATGAACATCCAGTTTCATTTGACAAGTTCTGCAAATTCTGGCATTCTAGAAAAAAACATTGCAAGGAAAACAGTTAGTGTTGTTCTCCCAGCTGGCATGTCCATGTCGGGCCCACAAGGGTTGAATACGGGCTATGTGGGTAAAGAGTGGGCATGGGCTTGAACTGAGCAAAATTTTCAGGTCCAATGTGGTTTCAGTTACATGGGCCCCATATGTGAAGCCCATGTGGTAAGGTCAGTTGTCAGTCATTTTGACTGCAGGGTCATAAAAATCTGGTCATTTTTTATTTTTACCGGTCACTTTCATTTTTTAAATGATAATAATGAGATTTTCAATAGCATTTGATTCTTATAAATGTTTAATTAGGCTAATATACAGTCGGAACAAGTGGAACAGAAAATCCAGACTGTGCCATCACACATCATGCAGATGTGCAGAATACACAGAGGGCGGACCAATATTGAATCAAGACAGAGCAGTGACAACATGGAGAGTTTGCAATGACAGTGGTCGACCCCGACAGCAGAGTCTACACGGGTTCAATGTTACAAACATGCACCTGGGACCAGATCTGGGTCCGACGCGACCCGGTGATATATAGGCTGTAGACTAACCAGTGATCTGCTCATTTACGCACTAAGTAGTAATTGTCCCCTATACACCCAGTTATTCTCTTCATTGCATTATTTCCTTTATTCGTTCTTATATCTATTCTAATATTGTTTTGTCTCTGTTTTCATTTGCATTAAAAAAAACTACAACAACGCAGTTGATATAGGTTAGGGCTATTTGAAGGCGGTTTTCTTTTACCTTTTTTTGCAGAACTTGCACAACATTCTTTTAAGCCTGGTTTCTCTGCTCCTGCACCACAAAACCTGCAGCGTTTAATCCCACTTGCTCCGGCTGTGTGCTGTAAGGCAGTGAATGTGGAGGGAAGCCCAACATGGCCCGCGGGGCTTCTTAATGAAGGTAATCCCGGCGCATGATTAGTAAAAAAACCCACTGATCTCCACAAAATGAGAGACAAAAAATAGATAAATGAATAAAAATCATGTTGGAGTGAGACAAGTTAGATTTAGTTCTAGAGAATCCGTCACAGTGAGACCTCTGTCCAGGTGTCTGCGAAATCTTTGAAGCCCCCTGCAGCTCAGGTTCAACGCTCAGCGGGAGGAAAACACACAGCATGCGCTCCTTCTGGTTCAGCTGTAGGGTCGCAGACACACTCCAAGACAATAACTCATTAATATGCTCACTCTCTACCAAGTGGTCGGGGGTGTGAATTGCAATCTGTCAAAATGACAGACGGCCTTCAGATTTTTCCGTTACCGTTTTAAAGAACAAGTCAATGACGGAAAATATTCGGTTAACGTGACCCCTGGTAGGTGGGCTAAGTTGGCATGGGCATAAACAGAGTAAATTTAAGCAGGGCCCATATTTTCTTTTGAAATACGGGCCAAGTTCGGCCCCAGCTGAAACCCATTCGGAACCAACTTGAAACCCAAATGGGCAAACCTGTGGAAACTGCAGACAAACCCACGTGGCCTTATCTGCAGCCCAAATTTAACCCTTACAGGCCTCACATGGACAAGCTGGCTGGGTCCAAGGCTGATGCAGCACAGTGGGCATATTCAGAACACCCAAATGTTCAGGGTGGGGTCGCTTTTGCTTGTCTTCTATTAATCATTATTATTCAGTAAAACAAAGTTCCCAACCATGATATAAGCATTTACAGTCCAACACATGCAACTTGTTTTCACGCAAGTCTCTGAAACTGAGTGCCCCAAACTTTACTGCAGGAGGGTTCCTGGTTCAAACCTCGACTGGGGCTTTTCTGTTTGGAGTTTACATGTTAGACTACTAGTCCAGGCAGATGGCCGCCCTTCCTGAGTTTGGTTCTGTTGGAGCCTTTCCTTCCTTTTAAAAGGAAATTGTTCCCCTTCAATGTGACCCACCATCATGAAGGCTCAGGATGAGGGTTTTGGAGCTGAAGAGAAGATTCAAATCAATCCATTGGTTTCCTGAGCAAGACTCTTTTAAGAAGTGGTTGGACAGTAATTATAAATTGGGCTAATGTGGATCATGTAATGGATTACGTATAATTGGACTACAATGAATTGGATTGAATTGGACTGCGTCTGTAAAAGGGCTTTGAAATGATTTTGCGGTGAACTGTTGCTGTACAAACAAAGCTGAGTGTAATTAAACTGTGTAAAAACATGCATGTTAGATCATTTACTGATTCTAAATCCCCATGAGGAGTGAGCGGGAGCACGAATGGTTGTTTGTCTTTCTGTGATGGCCCTGTGATGGACTGGCGACCTGTCCAGGGTGCTCCCTGTCTCTCGCCTCATTGCAACCGTGATCGTTTCCAGCTACCCTGTGACTCTGCATTGGAATTAGCAAGTATAGGTGATGGGAGGATGAATGGATAAATTCACTGAGTGTGAATGTGCACGGTTGTTTGTCGTTTGTCTCTGTGATGGACTGGCAACCTGTCTAGGGCGTACCTTGCCTCTCGCCCAATAGCAGCTGGGAAAAAGCTCCAATCCTCCCCGGGGCATGAATTGGATATAGTCTTCTGTCTTGAGAAACCCGATGCATTGTTTGTCAAATTCAGAATAACTTGGGGAAACAACCAAAAAAAGTAAAAAGGAGACTGAATAATAAGTTCTCCTGCCTTTTGGTTGCTGCAACAGGAAGCTCCAGCTGTGCATGTTTCTAATTGCTCCTCCCTGCGGAGCTTCAAGTACACTCAGCTGAACAGCCTCTCAACACCTGAGCCGGGCTCGCTATTGACTTTGCTAAGTATTATCAACAGGGCTTCTCTTGTTACCATGGAAGCCTTTGCATTGGTAAACATTTTCAGCCTGAGTGATTTTATCTACCATTTTCCAGTGCAACCAAAAAGAGAAGCACTTGGTTGTCTGGAAAAGATGGTCATTGACTGATTGACTGATAATTGTCAGGTGATAGGAGATAGGAGTAGATCAAAACAATGGACTGAAATCTCCCGTAGTCCTGCAGGAGTATTTCAGTCTCAGGGAAAGAGAATGAAAGCAACACCCATCAATATCGTGAGTACTTAAAGTTATGTTAGATTAGATGAAACTGTAATGACCCCCATGGGGAATCTGGCTTGTCACATCAGCAGAGAGCCAGATATAAATAACAGTGTAAGTGCATGCAATGTAAAGACACAGTCCTCTCATTGTTGCAGGGTGAAGTGGATGGACATCTACTCAGCTGTAAAAACATAAGATGCAAAGACGTAACAATGCATTCACGTGTCACTTCAAGCTATCAGCCCTAATTGCAGGTACTGTTGGTGCATTGAGGCGTTTAAATGCATGTCAGTGGCCATTAAATAGGATAAAACTGTTAAAATAATATGTGCAGCAATAGTAACCAGAGAAGTAAATCAGACTGATACAAATATCAGAATAAATGTTTAAGTATGTTTGCCCAGAACATAACATAAAACACTGCCTTAAAGTTTGCTTTCCCTCCCTAAACAACCGCCATAAATAAGTGTAATAAATACACATTGGCACGCAGGGCTCAGTGTGTGTGAGTTACAGCCGTGTTTTCAGGCTATTGAAAAAGAAATCAATTTGTGGCTTTGGCGGGGCATTGGGGGCTTTTCTTCAGAGCAAAGATGAATATTGAAATAAAAAAGAAAGAAAAACATCCAGGCAAAGTAATCAGAGCTATGTTATAATTGAATCTGGGTTTAAGCTGAATAATTAGCCTCCTTATCAAGTTTCAGTTCGGTAATCATCCAGACACACAGAAACTATGACACACGTGAGATGAGGTGTGGAAATGACTGATAAGATGTAATTATTTGGACATTGTGCAAAATTTTTGAAAGACACAGCGGGTCAGCTGGCTATTAGCTAAAAGGGAACATTGGTCATTTACATAAAATGACTTTTATCCACTCCCTTTTCTTCCCCAGGCAGCTTTCTCTGTATCCTCCGTCTCCACTTTCCCAGCCATCCTGCTTGCCGGTGTTATACTGAATGAGAGAGGGAGAGGGACGAAGATGAGGATATAAAAAGAGCATGATAGACAGCATGGTGTGATTCAGAAGACTGACATAAGGCCAATGTTGCCAAGAAGATGTAGCAGGTTAGATAAACTCTAATTGTTATTAAATGCTACAGTGGGGCCTGGCCCAGCATGCACTGGGAATGTGGTTAAACTAGAGTTAGATTGTCAGTCCATTTAACTGCTTAACCCGTGAATTTATTTTGCGATTATATAAAAACAAAATAAATATACTGAAAAAAGGGAAAAAAAGAAAAAGACTGAATAAGATAAGATGTACAATTAAATGTTAAATAAATGAAAAACGATGAATAGAAATAGAT
>JBBBVU010000018.1:5244439-5256234 GCA_037177055.1 Atherinosoma microstoma
TGCCTCCACACTTTGTTTAAAGGCAAAGGGGTAGGGCTAAGGGCTGAGGGGTAGGGCTAAGGGGGAGAATTGAGATTGGTTATAATATTATATATGTATATATATATATATATTAAAAAAAAAAACATATATATATAGTTTGGTCATCTGAGATGTGTGAAACTCCTTCGTCAGTCAAGTCATAGTTTCACTTGACTTGTTTATAAATTTATATATGGTATTCATGGTATTATGTTTTTGATTAATTTTGTCAATTGATCAGACTGTTGTGCATGTAATATGTAATATTATATCCAATAGAATGAAACGATGCTGACGTGTTTTGGAGAGAACTATTTGACTGAGAATCAATAATCAGTTTAGATCAAAAAGATCTATTCACTTGGAAATTGTGCTAACTGTAAGCTAACTGTACGTAATCATTTGCAAAGTAGTACAGAGAAATTGAGACATGAACAAAGACATTTGCAATTTTATGAAATGAATGAGAAATACAATTCTGTTTTGAACTGCCAAATGGTTCGGAGGTTTGTCCAGTTTGTTATGAGAATGTAATTTCAATTTCAAGAAATGAGCCAAACTGATGGAGAAAAACTGTAATGCATTTTTTCTAAAACGTCCATGTACTTTTCAGCATCGATGGAGCTTCATAGACGTGGAAGCTGCCCATGCTATAGACACTAGTGTAACCCCATACCATCAGAGATGCAGGCTTTTCAACTGTCCACTGATAACAAACTGGATGGTCCCTCTCCTCTTTGGTCTGCAAGACATGGCATCCATGGTTTCAAGAATTAAAAATTTTGACCCATCTGACTACAGAACAGTTTCCACCTTGCTTCAGACCTTTTAAAATGAGCTTTTGTCTCGAGAAAATGTTTCTGTGTTTCGGTTTTGATGTTTCTGGATCCTGTTAACATCTGGCTTCTTCTTTGCATGATAGAGCTTTAACCTGCATTTGTGGATTTCACTGTTAACTTTTCACAGGCAGCAATTTCTGGAAATATTTCTAAGTCCACGCAGTGATTTTCAGTAGAAAATGTCTTATCTGTTTTTAATACAGTTCTACCTGAGGGCCCAAAGGTCAGAAACATCTCATTTTGACCTTGGATGGTGTCCCGTGCACACAGAGATTCATCCTGATTCTCTGAATCTTTTGATATTATACATTGTAGATTGTGGGATCGTGAAAGTCTTCACAATTTGATGTTAAAGAACATTTTTCTGAAATTGTTCGACCCAGTTTGTCTCAGATTGGTGAACCCTTGTCCATCTGCGAGACTCTGCCTCTGAAATGCTCCTGTTATACCCGGTCGTGTTACGGATCTGTTGACAGTTAACCTAATTAGTTGTCAGATGTTCCTCCAGTTGCTTTTTTATTTGTGCCAATTGCTTTTACAGTCTTTTGTTAACTTTTTTAGGATGTGATGCTGCCATCAAATTCATAATGAGCTAATATTTTCCATAAAATGATTAAAATGTTCCAGTTTCAACATCTGATCTGTTGTTTATGTTCTATTTGAGACTCAGTTCAACAGACTACAAATATAATTGACTGAAGGATTGTAACACCTGTAGTTAGTCCAAATGTCTCTGAATAGACAGAGGATGAACTGAAATGGTTTCTGTTTTTGGATTTTTGCTCCAAATTGGCAGAAAATCTCAACACAAAGCCAAACAAATCGGCTCTCAACCCCACAGCTCCAGTTTTATTTCATATTTAAGAATTAGAGTGCAGAGCCAAACCAATGGCTTGTTAGCATCTGACCAGGGAATATGGAGCTGTGCCTCAGCGCAGGATTGGCTTCAAAATGTTAATTTAATTTACCTGTGGAGCTAAGCCAGTGGATAATCTCTGGAGTGACGTACTCAGACTAATGGAGAATCAACCACTGTAGTGCATGTTTTGGTATTACGGGGGGGGAGGATGAACAAAAGCCTCTTTTACTACAATGTCATGATACTCAGAGGATGGATCCTCTTGATGTTGATGAGTGTTTTTATTACAACTATTGGATGAACTGCCCCTGAATATAGTGCATATGTCTTCAGGGGAAAGAGAATAGATGTTAACGACTCTCTGCAGCACAAGTGTTTCAATATCTACCTGATAAATTACTGTGAAATTTGGTGCTTGCATCCAAAACAGCTGAGGTTTCGAGAGAAATATTTCTCTAAAACTCTTGGAAATCTTGGTGCAGATAGTCACGCTGCTCTCGAACTAACAGCCATTCTTGTCGCAGACTTTTTTAAAGCCTACTCGGCTGCTCTTTGAGTCTCTGCAACCTGTGCTTACTCATAACATCCATTTGCGTGGAGGTTTTCAGGGACATTTGTGGGCATCTCTGCAGAGGTATCATGATAGTTTGTGTTTTTATGTCTCACTGACACACACAAAAAAGTTTACAGAAAATAACACGAAACCTAAACAAGCATCCAGGAAAGCTGCAAAAGCTCATAAGCCAGGCAGTCAAGGTTGTTTTTTTGTAAATAAAACAAGAAAAAAACAGAAACCTAATTAACCCTTAAAACTCTGTTAGACCGCCGGCTATGTTCAATAAACCGGTTGGATTATTTTTCAGAGCTCTACTAGGAGTGTGAATATGAACCAGATCTGATAAGCAAGATGGCCCTAATCCATTTAAAACTTTAAAAGTAAGGAGCAGAATCTTAAAATCAATCTGGAATCGGACTGGGAACCAGTGCAGAGAGATGCCAAATTTAGTGTTATGTGTTCACATGTTTTTCCTACCAGTTAAGAGATGAGCTGCTGTGTTTTGAACACAACACACGTAGCAGTAGTCCAAACGGGAGGTGATAAAGCGTGCATAAGTTTCTCCAGATCTTTAAAAGGAAGATAAGGCTTCTCCTTGGGGATCACTCTTAGTTGGAAAAAGCTTGTCCAGTTTAAAAGAACAGTCTAATATCAGATTTCTGACAGCAGAGTGGGTTCATGATGCCAAGGGTGCTTACAGAGGGACTGAATGGGTTAGATTTCCCCGAACCAAATCACTTCAGTTTGTTGATGTTGTATTGGCTTGTATGAATACTGACTGATGACAATCAGATTGGCTCAAACTGATTGTCTGTGAAGCGCCCTGAGATGACATTGTCGTGAATTGGCGCTATACAAATAAAGTTGAATTGAATTAAATATTCATTGAGAATCAGAAAGTGTCATCAGTTAGAGAGAATGATAATCAACTGGGATCCGCCCAAACTTTGGCTGTTGGGAAACGTGCTGAGTCAGAACTGCCAACACAGGACGCAGGCAGTTTAATAGATAAGCTACTACCCCCCCACCCCCCACCCCCCAATCACAAGTTTGATCTCAGTTCTTTTCCAAATGGAAATATGAATCTTGACTGGAGCCATTTCTTGCTGCTGCTGCGGGTGTTGTATGAGAAACTGCTGCCCCAGCTTTGCTGATCAGTCATTTACATGGCACTTAATAGGTTTAGCAAGTTTGAAGTCTCAGGGGCAAAAAAAACATATAATATGCAAAACTGAGTGTATGCTCTTAAAAATGCATGAGGCTGACTGAGCAAATGCAAAAAGAAAAAAAAAGTATTTTTCCATGTGTGCACATTCACACACAGATATGTTTGTGCTGCCAGATGTCGCTCCTTAGGCCGGCTGATATCATCATGTGTTTTCATCCAGATTCCTCATCAGTTTCCATCTGCAGGATGCTGAATTTTACATTTTCCACGTTAAAAGAAAACTTTCTCTACTTTTTAATTAGTTCCACATGTTTTAATTAATCCATACATGATTCATTTCTGAAAATGCTCCAAAGCTGAGATTGTATTTGAAGAACTGTCACACTAAGTAATGTGAAAAGATGAATAAAAACATGCTCACATGTTCAGTCTCCTCTAGAGGTGACTTTCCTCAATAACTAAGTCATCTGATAATTATAGTTTCAAATATTTATGAACTCTGTTTCAGCAGACTGAAACATCTAGAGGGTATTTAAGCCTGAAAATACACAACCTAGCTTCATTTGTTCGCTCATGTCTAACATCTGCACACCTTCCACCTCTTGCAGCGTTCATCTCCTCCATGCATGACTCAAGAGGTTTACTTGGCCAGACAATAAAAGCCTTTGCTTTACATGTCATGAATCTTTCAGCACCTTCTCTGTTGTGTTTTGTTCTGAGAGAACAATCACCTTCTTTGTTGTGAGATCTAACACATTCATATTTTCTGCCAATAGATGAAATATTAAATAGCTGGCCTTTTGGGACACCTTCTTCTGACCCTTCTGTGTGAAATATACATTGAATAATTCAATGAAATTGTAAATAATGGAAAATGTTTTTTTTTTTTTTAACTTTTTTTTTAGATGAAGTTGTTGGAAAAAATTAAATCATTAACCAATAAGGGAATAAAAACTGTTTTATAACAGCTTGAAGTTTTTGAGGACTTCATTAATGAAAAACAGTATTTCTCTATTACTTTGTATTTATGAGTCAGGTTCCAACTTTCTTGTGTGACAGAAGTAATCGTGAACTAGTCCGGTCCAGCATCACAGCGAGCAGAATGATGGGGCTGTGCTGTGCCAAACTAATTTCCTTTGCCAAGAGGAGCTTTATGGATATAAGAGTCCTCCTCATACTTAAGTGATATTTCTTATTTGTTTATTCCTGAATTTACATATTAATATTGGACCTTAAAGGAGAATAAACAGGGGTAGAGGTAATTGTTTTTGACCAAAAAACCTTAAAGATGTTTACTTAATCTGGATGTTGTCACCTTATCTGTAAGAAACCTGAGAGTCATTTTAAGGTATGATTTGTCTTTTAACCTTTTAAAATCTGAAGTCCCCCAATTTAGGGCCATTGAGAACAGATGGTGCCAAATTGTACCAAAGTGGCCCTTTTATCAGCTTCTGTACTAAAACCTCTAAGTTTGTTCTGCTTCACCGTGTCAGAGTTGGTCTTTGCAGAGATGATGTTCACATATGATTTGATTGAGGTGCATCATCCCAAAGGGATATTCATATTCATGCTCGAATGGCTCATTTATTTATTTGTAGGCCAGCCTGAAACCTTTTTCCTTTCTGCTGTGTGTCATCTACAAAGATAAAACTGAATTTTGTGAAACAGTTTGGGTTGTTTGTGCTAGAATGGTGCTATATAAATAAAGATTTACTTACTTACTTACTTACATCTATTCTCCACCAGTGCTGCGGCTACTGTATGCAGCTGATACAATCAGAAACAGCTCATATAGGGACAGAAAGTTCTGTGAACAAACACAAACACAGCAGATGAAGCGGTCGCTGTTTATACGGCTCAGGCTCACAATAAACAATACTGCTGTCCATGGTGATGAAATAATCTGAAGGGATCACCGTCGTTGTCTGGAAGGTTTAATGAATTAAATGAATAAACATATTGTTGACAAATTAATGCTATTGCTAATAAAAAAAGACTTATAACCAGAGTTGTCAAGTAACGAAGTAAAAATACTTTGTTACCTTACTTGCGTAGAAATTTTGGAGATCTATACTTTACTGGAGTAAATGTTTTTCAGCTTCTACTTCTTACACTTTCATCTAATTATTTGTACTTTCTACTTATAACATGTTAAGAATAGCCTCGTTACTCCTATTTCATTTCAGCCTGTCATCGTTTAAAAAAAACAACCCTCACACAGAAAACCAGTCCAGATAAATTGCACCATCCGGGTGGAGGGAATCTGAGTGTGGTTGGATGAGAAGTAGAAACAATACCATTCTGACACCCTATTGGTGTATACGAGATCCATCACATCTGTGCATGACAGAAATCACATCCCAGTCCAACAAGGACATAGACACATGTATCCTGGTACAAAGATGTCCATGGCAAATACTGAAGAGAACAGGTAGCCTGTAGTATCCCACATTAACATTTTAGATATATATATTATAGTGATTATGGCCTTAGAAATAATGTTATTTTTGAGGAAGTGCACCATAAGCCCCTAAGCTTTTGCCCTTAAAAGGACAATTCAAAAGTCCAACCCCTTTTGTCAGACTTTTCCCTGAAGCCACGCCTTCAGAGCACGGGAACTTCAGCACGGTGTCCCATTTCAGGGTCTGTGCACTACGAAGTGTGGATTCTTAGGCTGCATACGTCACAGCGTATGTCCCGATTCAAAAGCCTTAGAAGGAGCCTCCGAATCCACCCTCCAAACCTGCACTTCATTTAGCTTGAAACAAAGGCTGATGGCGATGTATCCTTCGTGGCCTCTTTTCTCCCATAATTCATTGCTAACAAGATGACAGGCAGAGCCACGGCTCTGATGACAGGCAGCTGCAAAGTGCTGAGGAGTTTTTAACTGCAAGTATCTCTTTTACCATAGAGATGTGACAGAATATAAAAAGTAACTTAAGTTTGTTAAACAGTGACTTTAAAATCATGTAATATTTAATATTTGTGGATTTGTAGGGTGTTAATGAAGTGTTTACCAGCATTTTTTTTCTTTTTTTAAGCAAAGCCTGCCACTAAAATAGATTTTAAAATGAGACTTTTAGCGGAAATTTCCGGCTCCATGTGCAGTTATCAGAAGGAATTAGCGGCTACCCTTTGGGGACTGGAGCATTATGGGAGATTCTCACACACTACGTAGGTTGTCTCATTTCATGAACGAATAAACGGCTTCGAAGTGCTCAGCCTATGGAGGCCACTTCGTAGCCTTCGTAGGCTGCACACTTCGTAGTGTGCAGACCCCGAAATGAGACAGAACATATATGTCTAAGAGGAGGGGGGAGGGACAGATAAGCACTTGAATTTGATAGACATATCACCATCCAATCATTTAGAACGGGCCAGTTAAAACATCTCCTACCCTACCTTTAATAGCATATTTTCCCCTAACACTACTTTTACTGTTATACTCTAAGTAGTTTTACTTAGTAAAAAGCTTGAGTTGATACTTCAACTTCTATAGAAGTCTTTTTAAACCCTAGTATCTACCGTATACTTCTACCTTAGAAATACTTTTTACACCTCTGCATAAAACCTGAAAGTGGACTATTTTTAGAACTCCTCAGAGTCTCTGGGGATCTCTTCTTAGCTCCCCCGTGATCCGATCGATGGAAAGTCGACCTGAGCATTTACTCTAGAGGCAATGGCTGTCGTCTGGCCTGGTTCCTTTACCTAACACCATCTTCACATAATTTGATTACGTGTTTTTTTGCCAGTAGCTGGAGACTTCACGCAGCATTTGTATCTGTGTTAAATCTTGTGTCTTATTTAAACTTCAACATCTGTCTTTCTCTGCTTTTCCCTCCCTCTCTGCAGGGTGAATGCTCCCAGAGGTGCTATAACATCTTTGTTCTGGAGACGGTCTGTGTCGCCTGGTTCTCCCTGGAGTTCCTGCTGCGCTTCATTCAGACTCAGAGCAAGTGTATGTTCCTGCGAACGCCTCTGAACCTCATCGACGTGGTGGCCATCCTTCCCTACTACATCACCCTCATCGTGGACTCTCTGTCGGTGGGAGGGAAATCCGCGGGCTCAGGGAACAACTACCTGGAGAAGGTTGGGTTGGTTCTCCGAGTGCTCCGAGCTCTACGGATCTTTTACGTCATGAGGTTGGCCCGCCACTCCTTGGGTTTGCAGACGCTGGGTCTGACGGTGAGGAGGTGCACGCGGGAGTTTGGACTGTTGCTGCTGTTCCTGTGTGTGGCCATGGCGCTTTTCTCCCCGCTGGTGTTCCTCGCTGAGAGCGAAATGGGCGCCAAGCAGGAGTTCACCAGCATCCCCGGTAGCTACTGGTGGGCGGTCATCTCAATGACCACAGTTGGTTATGGTGACATGGTTCCCAGAAGCATCCCAGGCCAGGTGGTGGCGCTCAGCAGCATCCTGAGTGGCATCCTCCTCATGGCGTTCCCCGTCACATCCATCTTTCACACCTTCTCTCGCTCCTACGTGGAGCTTAAGGAGGAGCAGAACCGGGCGATGAGGCAGAAGCCGGACTCGCAGGATAGCACCAAGTCTCAGAACAGCGAGGACTCTCAGGAGACGGACAGCTACCGCGGCATCACAGAGGCCGCGGCGGCGGCGGCGGTACAGCGGCGGAAGTCCATGGCTGCTCAGAGGGCCGCTGAGATTAGAGCGTCCATGCAAACTTAGCCGCTCTGTCTGCCTGTTTGTGCTCAATCGGCAAGCTGGGAGGCCGTGACACCAGCGCTGGGACATCAAAGATGACAAGCCGCAGGACTGTGAACAGAGAAGAGATTTTTCCTTCTCTGCAGCTCGCCGTCTTTGCTTTGATCGTGTGAAGCATCAGAGCATATCTGAGGTTCTCAAGTTTTTACAAAGGAACTGCAGAAGTCTTTCCCCCCCCCCACAAATTTACTTTGTGATGATTAAACACCTTGAGTTAAATGAGATTAAAAGACGACTGTCACAGTCCCCTCACTGACTGGTCAAATAGTTATTGCTTCACTTGTGCTACGAATGAGTCTGAAATAAAAGTGTTTGCTGAGTTGTCAGACATGCATGGTATCATTGAACAGGAATATGATCTAATTTAGTTCTTTATCAGTGTATTAGAGATGAAGCCATGTTATATAAGCGTCACATATGGACACGATGATATCAATTTAATTTCAACTTAATGATATGAAATTAACCCAAGTGTCAAAGGGCTATACAGTCTGCAGGTTTTTTGTTTTTTTAAATGGACAATCATAGCATGATTGATCATTTTTTTTCTTTTTATTCTGAGAAAAACCGGCCTCATGTGCTAAAAATTCATCTGCAGCTATAAATTTATTTCTTGGCTTCGTATAAAGACTGGAAATTTTGGTATTTAGTGTACCATGACATTTAAAAACTCACTTTCAGTCTTAATCTGTACTTAAATTAGTCTCCACTGTTGCAAGCTCATGATGGGGGGAAGGATTTAATGAGGCCTCCACAACCAAATTCTTTAGCACAAACCACAACTTGGCAATTTTAAACTGCAGGATTTGCACGGATCGAAGAAATGAGATTATTATGTGTTAATTAGTGAGCTTTTGAAGTTCTGTAGGGTGTTTTAAAGAGAACAGAAAAAAAACCTTTCCACATTAGCTTGTAGCTTTTTCTTTTGTGTCTTTAAGCACATGGTACAGTGGGCATTATTTACAAGGTGAATATAGTGATGTCAGCTGACCACAGCTGCTTTTGTTGTTTTTTACTTCACACACAGCCTTTATTTTTGCCTTTCTAACCTTTAATTAAATTGCCTGTTATTTATAACCCAAAAAATCCCCCCAAAAGTTGGGACACTGTGTAAAATGTACATAAAAAAAACAGGATGCAATGATTTGTAAATCTCATAAACCCATATTTTATTCCCATTGGAACATAAACAACATATCAGATGTAGAAACGGAGACATTTGACCATGGAAAGTATTAGATTATTTAGAATTTGATGGCAGCAACACATCACAAATAAGTTGGAACAAGAGCAACAAAAAAAGTAATTGGCAGAAATAAAAAAAAACAACTGGAGAAGCATTTGATAACTAATTAGATTTATTAGCGATTGATCAGTAACACGGCAGGTTTTAAAAGGAGCATTTCAAAGAGGCAGAGCCTCTGAGATATAAAAATGACCAGAGGTTCACCAATCTGAGACACAAAAATGTCCCTCAGTGTAGAAATGTTAAGACTTTGAAGATCCCCCAGATACAGTGCATCATGCCATCAAAAGATTCCTAAAATCTGGAGGAATCTCTGTGCGCGCGGGACAAGGCCAAAGATCGAAGACGGATGCTTGTGATCTTTGGCTTTGGCTCAGGAAGACTTCCAGAAATCACAGTCTGTGAACACAGTTCACCCTGAAATCCACATATGCAGGTTAAAGGTCTATCATGCAAAGAAGAAGCCATGTGAACATAATCCAGAAACACCTCCATCTTCTCTGGATCAAAGCTCATTTGAAATGATCTGAGGCAAAATGTAAAACTGTTTTCACTGAACGGGCTCTTAGCAATACAAGCTAATAAACAGATTTGTTTCATTTATAAGCATTCAAACTCTGGAACATGTTCGTTTATAAAGCTTGGACAGTATGTTTGTGACTTATTCGGTTACTGCTGCTACCATCAGTTTTTCTGCACATTGCGGCCATTTAAAAAAAATGTATTTTAAAGCCGACTTTCTGAGTTGTAAATCTAATTTTGGGGGAGCAATCCGGTTTATTTTTCCTTGTAGGAACTCTGAAATTTCAACTTTTGAGTCAAGATCATCAGTCTTCTTGTTTCCAACCCGGGTATTCTGCCCTGCGGTACTTTAAAGTAGATAAAGTCAGTCAGCGAAGCAAACACTGGGGGGTTTAATTAGAGATTTCTGCTCTTCAAAGGGGTTGACCATCTGTGACTGATACATCTACCTTCAGGGAGAGAAAACAGTCTGAAACCATTTCTAGTATTGCAAATAGTTTTCACCGTCTTACATAAGTTCTGTCCATGATTCAACATACAGCACTCTACTTTCTCTAAATAAAGTGCCTTGAACTTTGAAGCGACATTTAAAAAAAAAAAAAAATTCCCCTAAAATGTTATGTTGGGACATCAAAGTATGCTCGAAAGTACAAATTAGGTTTATTTATTTTTAATATGCCACACAGGTTGTAATAATGTGTTTAGCCTGCCGACTCTTGATTGCACTGGATTAACTGAAATGAAATAAAAAGAAGCTAGAAAATAACCTGGTAGACACTCAAAACAATTCAAGGTTTTAATGAAAATATTGTGTTTGAAGTGAAATCCCATTGAATGGATTTAAGCTTTATTATTTGCATCACAAATTCAAAGCCTGAGGAACGGTTTTCATTTAAAAGAAAATTAAAAAAAAAAAGATTATACAGAGTCCCGTGTGGAAAAGGCTTTGATTTAACAGCGTTAAACACGAGGACGCTCTCAAGCTGTTAGGAGAGTATGTGCTGTATTTTTCACCTCAGAGCTTTTAGGACTGGCATGTAGTTCAGTTTGTTTTGTCTTTTTTGTTCCACATATGCCTTTATTAGAAAATCATGTTTCCAGGAGTGAGGCATTGATTAGCAAATGATCACCTTATTTCAAATGTTCTTCTGGGAAACTCTTGGGTCTTGATAGTCATGTGGATGTTAATTTGACATTCGCAGATCTCAATTTGATCAAACACAGGAAGCTACAGGACACCTCCAGGACTTCAGGCAGGTAGTTGGAGATTTAGTTACATATTCACAGTGGAAAAGAGAGATCTTATGCATCAGGTCACATTTAGAAAACTTCTCTGCTTCTTACCAAGTTTTAAGTTGAAGTAAACACAACCTCAGATGAAGAACACACGACATTTTGCACAATGTTATTATTTATTTAACTAACACTAAGCTAAACCACAGAAGCAGTGTGTACGAAACTAAGACCAAGGCTTATCCCCTAAAAACAAAAGGCATAGCCAATGATTCATTCGCTTGTAGAAGCACTTTTCGCAGCAATAACTCCAAACTTATCATTTTCTGTATGATGTTTGTGATCTCTTACATTGTTGTGGATGAAATTTTACCCATTCCCCTTTACAATGCTGCTGCAGCCCATTGATGTTTGCAGACATTTGTTTGCGCACAGCTTTCTTAACCCTTTAACGTCCTGCTTTGTCGTTGGGTAGAGCATTTTTCAAGAACTGTAATGAATCTTATTACAATGTGTGGAAGTAAACCTGCCTGAACCATCCCTACCACTTGGTTTGGGTTATGCCAAGAGTAAGTTTTTGTCATCCCTTTGCCGTTCCATGTTTTGGTCATTTAGCTGTTGTTATTATATAT
>JBBBVU010000018.1:5258942-5272285 GCA_037177055.1 Atherinosoma microstoma
TATATATATATAATTATTGGATAATTATCATTAGAAAGATGTTTTAATTAGATTTTTTCCCTTATTTTGTTTTGTTTTACACATTTACACTTGCATTACAACTTACAATCACAATGGATCTACAAAATATCTAATAACACAGTATTTCACATAATCAGTGCTACTTTTCCAGATCTAGAAGTTATTTTAAATGTACATACATGTACATATTCACATGTGTGTGTAATCCTGACCAGCTGAATTGACTCACCTCATAATACAAACTGAAGTCACATCTGTGAAGTCAGAAAGATAGAAAAGATAAATCAATCTATCCCAATAACTTGGAAATGTTTTACATTTAAACAAAACCTCTCGTGGACAAATTAGGACTTACAGAGACTTTACTTTAAAATTGTTTTTACTTATTTTCTTCTGTTATTTTCATATTTACCAAATTCATCCTGCGGGCCAGATTGGACCCTCTGGTGGGCCGGTTTGGGACCCCGGGCCATATGTTTGACACCTGTGTTCCAGATTGAGGCATTGCAATAAATTGAGGCATTCCTGCATCAGAGGTCAAACACATCCTTGCATGCACCCATGGCAACCTTTATGTTAGCCAAACCCTAACAAACTTGAATATTTATACTCACAAAGCACTATGAGAGCTGTCAAAGTTCGGTCTAGACATCTTTCTGTATTTATCACACTAGGACATGTAATGCACTAATACAAAGCATTCATTAGGAAAATTACATACTATACTGTTAGTGTTAGATGCAGATTTCTTAAATTTTTTCAGCAGACAAATACAGTCCTACATTAACAAAAATAAATAACTAATGTAAAAATCAAGTCTAATCTATAAGGAGTAGACACTTTAGTGATACTGCTCTTATTTGGTGAATCTATTGTATGTGTGACATCTCCTCTAAACACCGGTGGAAAGCTTCATGTGAATCCCAACACATTGCAATTTATGTGCTTATCATTGCCTCAGATGGCATATACCCAAAGCCCAAAGAAGGACCACGGCTGGTGGGCTTATTCTTCCTCTGACAATTGATGTCTGCCAGAGCTGCACTGCTGATGGGAGCAATGGTGGATGTCGAGACACAAACATCTCCATCAAAAGAAGAAAAGATTATGAAATAAAAAAAATAAAAAAAAGACAGACTCCCCAGTGTCTTCTTTATTGAGTGGCAATGTTACATTTGACTTCACAACAGCCCCGAGTGTTCATACATTTGAGCGATTGACTGAGTTCAATACAAAAATCAAGCAACAGACATAACATACTATATTCTTATAAGTTGCAGGAAAAATCAAATGAAACGACAACAAAAAAATACATTTACTGATAATTTGGGTGAACTGACAAATCTGACCTAGCAGGATGCCTTCAGATTATAAAACAACCGGACAAAATAATAGAAAACATGAAGTAACATGAAGATAAAGTACATGGGGTGAAACAGTAAAAAAAAAAAAAAGAGTGGGACTCCAAAGTCAAACTGATTCCCTCAGGCATCTGCTATCCACATAAATAAATCCACCTCACCATCTGTATGAAAGCTGTACACTGTTTGACACTGGTATTGTCATATAATACAGGGAGATAACAAAATTTATAGAGTGGCTAAATAGATGTAAACAAAACATGTGCACCTTAGATTCTCCCAAAGGACTCACCAGAAATGTATTTTAAAAATATATATATATATATAAAAAACAAACAAAAACAAAACAAGTAAACTACCTGCCCTGTCTCTGGGGAACAAAAGGGAAGTTTATATTTTTTGAGAAAAGGAGGACAGAATCAGGTCTGCTCTGGTACACAGTTCACTGAAAAGCTGACGGTCCTGGTTTGGCATACCTCCTCACCCCAGAGAAAAATTACAAAACAACAGCAAAGGAAAATCTACACTGTGTTATGCAGCTGCATCTTCCTCTAAACAGGAAATTGTTTTTATATGACAAACAGAGATAAGGACGACCTGCCCTGAACAGCACACAGTGATGTGGAGTTATGAGGGAGGATATTAAAGGATAATATTGGACTGGAAATAAATAATAAACTGGCCAGTCAGTGCCAACACTGCCAATATAAGTAAGTATATGCTGCTTTTTATACTGAGCATTTTGACAAGGCTTGATAAATTAAGCTAATCTATTTATGGGATAATTCTAGATTATAACAGCTTGAGCCTTGGTCCTCATTTCTATTCATAATATCAACCACTGCATTTTCTAAAGTATCACTGGAATTCAGCAATTAGTTGGCACATTATTATTATTATTATCATTGCGGCAATAAACGCCTCAGTGGTGTCTGTTCGTTCAGGCTGCAATATAGAGATGGACAACATGATTGTTTGCTTGAAGAAAAAGCAATGAACAAGCCAAACCCCTCAGTGTAAGCAGAGGACATGAGACAAACTCAGGTCGTTGTTGTTACATGAGTTTAGCTATTTACAGCATGAAATCTAATGTCATTTAAGCTAACTTAAAGGTGAAGCTTTTAATATAGCACGCTGGTAAAACAACCCTAAAGTAAAAGTAACTGATGTATGGGTGGCTGGCAAGCAAACTATCATTTTAGCTCCACCTTTAAGTTAGCCTAAGTTATACAATATTTTGATCATAGGGAAATTTTACATACACAAATGTAGATTTTTCAAGGTTTCTCCAAATTTCCTGGCATTTAAAAATGACTTGAACATTTTTTAAGCATCTGTAAAGACCCTGGGAAGTTGCAATGCCTTAAGATTGACATGAACTGAGCCCATGGCTTTTTTGTTTGTTTGATTGTTTTTGATTTATTATTACTATTATTTACTTCAATTTAACCATTATTTATTTTACTTGTTTTAATCATAAATTCTGTCTTTAATATGGTGTTTGGAATACTTGGATTATCTTCAATGTCAATATATGCCTATTTGTACTTTTGAAATTGCTCAAAAACAGTAAAAAAAAAAAAAAAAAAGAAGATAAAAAAATAGCCTAAGCTATCTCAGTTTTTGTGCACTTTTTTTTCTAAAACCATAATATGAGTTGTTTCGAATATATAATATAAATCCAGAGAGCTTGAGCTAACTTAAAGGGGAAGCTATTAATGTAGCTAGCATGCTAGAAACACAACAGAAGGGTAAAATTAGCTGACATATGGCTGACTAGCTAGCTAGCTATATTTTTAACTTAATCTTTAAATTAGCTTAAGCTACATCAGAACTAGTGCGCTATATTTCAAACCACAAAATGAGTTGTGTTGCAATAAACTGTAGTAAATCTGATGTAGCTTATACTAACATAAAGATGAAGCTAACAATATAAATAGCATGCTACGGACCCAACCATAGGGTAAAAGTAGCTGGTACATGACTGCCCAGCTAGCTAGCTGTTGTCTAGCTAGTTGTCACACAGTTACTGCATGCATTTGTTTCTATTTAAACAATGTTAGCTAACCTTTTGGCTAGGTAAGAGGACCTTGATACCACAATTGATGCCACTGGTCCAATTATTGAGAAGGTTGACCAGGAAGCATCCAAGCAGCAGCCCCAATGAGAGCTGTTCAAATTCTCTAAATGTCTAGGAAAGGAGTTTTTTTTTATTTACGCATTTAGTATATATAACCTTAGACAATATTTTACAAAAAAGAAAGAACAATTTCATTTTATAATTTGAATTTGAATTTCTGAATATAAATATGAAGATAGGAGGGCGAGTATAAACAGCCTATGACAGCAACATCTTTCACTTTAGTGCCATTTTTCTTTCCTTTTTAAGGTTCAACATTTATATTAAAGTAATATTTTCTAACTTATATGTTATATAAATTACATAATGTGATAACATTGCATTCAGTAAAGTATCTAAAAAAATATTTGTATTTACTCATGAGGGCTTTTTCCCTCCATCCATCTTTTCTTAACCCCATTACATATGTCAATAAGACCAAAGACAAAGAGCTTACAAACAAATCCCTGCGACCTTGAACTGGACTAAGTTGTATAGAAAATGGATGGATGTATATTATATAATATTATATCATTTCATATTATATTATATTGTGTGTGTATACATACATACACATATACACATATGTATAAATATATGTTCTGTATGGTCTGTTGTCCGAGGGGAGACATAAAATATGTTGTCCATCTTCATATACAGCCTGTGCTTATTATGAGAAAATGATGCATTGAATCATTTTTTAAAAATATGAATACACCTGCTAAAACAAACCCAATGAAACCCTTTCACATTCCCAGAAGTAGCATGTTTAGGTGAGAACTGGTCCGGTAACTTTTTATGACCAGGGTCAAGCCTGTAACTATGACAACATGAATGGATTGCATTACACTGTATCGTACTGGCTGTAATGGAGGCTCAGAAAATCTGGCTAGTTTATTATTTTGACTGGACCATGGACTTAAGCCTCATACAGCAGGACTGAGTTGCCAGCACTATTTTACTCTGGATGTCTCAACGTGCTTCAGCTTTGCATCACAAAAAATTGTAGCTGTGTATTGAGTTGACTGTAAGGCCATCCTAGAGCATAATTTAAAATAATTCATAAACTCTCCCAGGTAAAGATTAACAACGTTCTGCCAATACTGCTGAATGCAGCATAAACTTCTAATAAACCAGAGGTTGCATAACCAAATCAATTCCTTTAGGATCCTGTCGTATAAATGCTGTCTTCATCTTACCTCTCTATTAAGAATGAATGTAAATCTTCCTTTGGGGTTAACAGCTTATATTTGACCACTAGCCCCCCAACTGAAATGATAAATTTGGCTGTACAGACAATGGCTGCAATTGTAAACCTATAAAACAAGCATGTGTCCATGTTGTGCTTTCATAACAGCTCAGTCTCTGATTGCACAGCTCAGCAGGGACCACTCCATCATTATGGAGTGGGCACATAGACACTCTAGAGAAGGAAGGTTTCATACTTGTCCTTGCTTCATATTGTGGAATTAGTGGCATGAAAATGACAATTAAATACAAAAATGCCATCTTCAGTACAAAAATCATGGAATTGTCTCACGAAGCTTGATTCTCTCATCTTTCTGCAAGTTTCAAGGCCACACAGTTTCTGACCAGCTTTTTTTTTTTTTTTTTTTTTTTTTAAGGCCAGTGTATTACATCTCTGGCCAGATTTGATTGCTTCTTGGATTCAAATCCTTATCCAACAACACTGAATGTCAGAGCACGTCAACTCATAATTCAGCAAACAAGTTGTAGCCTGACCAACATTTCTCCTCTTTGCTGAAAAACCATAACAACAAAATGCCAATTTTATACTTTCTTTACATTCAGTAATTTTGAATATTAAGATTGTATGACTAATTCATAACATATATATTGCTGGTAATGCAGAAAACCATGTTTGGGTGTGTGTTTTAAGGCAGAGGGTCCATGCAACATTCATCAGAATATGTGGACAACAAAAGCTGGTCCACACTCCTTGATACACACAGATGTCAGTGTGTACAGTTCCCACATGGTACATGTTCACTTGATGTGTGTGCATAATATTCCCCACATGCACAGACTATTTCTTAAGAAGTCTGCATTCCAAGATGCATGCATTTCACTGCATTAAAAACCAAGTAGGGCGACAAATAAAACAAAAAAAAAGCTGCTTTTGTGTGTAACAAGTGTCCCTCCGGAATATATTGATGTCATATCTGTGTGTGTGTGAATGTGCAGCAGTGGGTGAGTTTGAGCGGCCTGCATCATGTCGAGGTGCTTTGGTACTCAAGTATGTTTATAAATTCTCTCAGCAACTCTCAAACTGCTTCCATGCCGCTTGTTTGGAGTGTCATCTGAGACCTTATGGATGCTCTCAGAGGGCTTTGGCACTGGTGGTGTGGGAGACGGTGTGGGACACTGGCTTCTGCGGGTAGCGGCTGTAGTAGTAAACCTGGAACAGGATGGTGATGTCCACGAAGACCTGCAGCAGGCCACATGTCCAGAACTGCACGGGAGCCTGCGTGAGCAGGAAGTAGCCTGTTTTAAAAGTGTCTCCGCTGGTCCACATCAGCACCATCTTGATACTGGAAGGAAAGAAGCAAAGGTTCAGTATTAAAGAGCTATTATATGAATATAACTCAATGCTGCAAAAAGAAACGGTTTAAAAAACAAACCTAAAAGAAGATTACTTCAGTTTTTGAAATAAAAAGTTAATTAAGTGAGAATAAATTCCAATAAAACTGGCAACAATTTGTTCCTTTTCCATGTTGTTTTCCATTTACTTTCTGGATGCGTACCCAGACGTAGTATAGCTGGTGTCTAAGCAACAAAAGAAAAAGAAGCAGCCGTAATGTATTTAATGGCTGCACAGACCAGCACCGTTGAGTACATTGCCTCTTTTTCTGTCTCTACTGAGAATGTACATCATCGTGATCTCCTCCACCGTCACTATGTTTGCTATTGTCTGAAACTGACATTCAAACTGGATGTTTGAATAACCATGCCAACGTAAAACACACATGGGAGTATGTGGGACATTTGAAATGGCCGTATTCCTTTTTTTATGTACAGAGAGCACAAATGAGGCTGAAGGCTGCTGAAGGTTTCTTATTCTTAAAAAGGAGTTTTCTTCACCACTGTCATCAACCGCCTCGTGCATACAGAGGATGCACGATGGAAGCAAACTGAAGGTAATTTTTGATGTGATCTATTGGTTTCCTTGGCTAGGCTACTCTTTAAGATCTGCCCATAATCTTAAAGAATTGGATTAAGTCCTTCTGTTGTGACCTGGTAAAATAAGAACAGATACCATTGGGGTAAATATTCTAATTACAGTAAATATGTTTATCAGGACTGCCTCTTGGATGTTGTTTTGAGGCATTATTTGTGCATGTCCTCAGATATCAACGCTACATGTTTGAAAGCAGCAACATGCGAGTGACTGGTAGTGGAAGTGTAGGGACCAATTAAACCGGAAGAATAGAGTCACAGAGTCGACAGTCGTGGCGTCAAGTTTCAAAGACAAGTTTGTTGACCAAGTCTGAAATCCCCCGGATCTTTATGCTGCATCACTGCCCCTGCACAGTGACGCATATTTTGTCACAATAGCTAGCGAGAGGTCGGCACTCTTTTAGAAGCTGATGTGGAGACATGCAAAAGTCTCAAGTCTGAGATCATGACCTCCATGCACAGAGGAAAACAGAGTGGGGTTAGGAGTAATTGTTTGGATGCTTTAAAGGGATACAGTTTAACTTTTGGCCACTAGGGGCGCTAAACCTGCAACTTTCCACAGGCCACACGATACTGTCGCAAAATAAAACAGTCTTTCTCTTTCTGGCTTCAGACACCGTTTCCACCTTCTTACTTTGTTCAGCTATGACAAACTTTTGATCGAAGAGGAGGAAAAAGTAGCACAAATCAGAGCCCTCTGTGTTTATAGAGGGGGAGCCGTAACGCAAAGCGTTGCAGGTCACATGATCCCATGAGAGACTGATCCGCTCCTGCAAAGTTACAATGTCTAGTTTCTAAAGAGGGCAGCCACCTCAGAGCGCCGAGACACGTCAAACACTGTATATTGACCCCAGGATTCATCCATTATTACTCACATTAGGCTGATATTTGGGTCAAAAGTTACACGGTATCCCTTTAAGCCTCTTACATACTCCACGAGAAGCAAGAACTCTTTTCTAAGTGGTGAAAATGTATGCAACATGTGGCATATAAAGACATTGACACATCATGCACAACTCTGCCCTGGAACCTACGAAGTGTCTCATTAAATATGGGATAACCGGGGCAAATGATGATTGCACAAAAAAGCCACAGACACCCTTTCCATTAGCATTTTGACCAGAATGTTTTTTGCATTCTGATTCTGAGATGAATTTCCTTTAAGTTCAATTTACTCTGAAAGAGCACACGGTGATCACAGTCAGAAGAGGAGTCTGAAATATGCTGTATTAGTTCAGGCAAGAAGGAAATAGCACATTTGCAACAGCAACACCCATGAGAAATTGAAATAATGATTTCTCTCAGGGGGACTGGCTGGCTATCAGCTCTACATCCTGTGGCACATTTCGAACCATGAAACTCATAAGGGACCTTCTGGCACACACTGATCTGTTCGTAGGAAACTCAGGGCAGGAATTATACTGTTAAACATATGCGGTATTGTTATACAAGGAAGAAAGGAGAAGCATCCAATTGATTTGGGAGGACAGAATTCCTTCAAGCGGAATCTTGATTCTCTCAATGTGAACTCAACTAACGAGGTTGAAAAACAAGTCTAACCAGAGAAAAAGTGGAAGAGAAGAACCAAGCCCTGGGGTCCAAACAGAAAACTTTACAAAAAAATAGCCAACTAGGCAGAAGTGCAAGGACATCCCATCATAAAAGAAATGTAAGGCTCAATTCAAAACCTTCATTTAAGGTTTGAGTGTTTTTCTCCACACAACTTTATGACAGTATCAACTCTCACAATCGACTCCTGCAGAACCTTCTATCTCTTTTCTTCTTTTAAAGTTCAAAAACTTCTTTTGCTTGAGGCAGGAGTACAAAAGCAAACAATGCTGACAAAGAAAGGACTGAGCCAGCACTGTGTCTACATGCATCACGGGAGAAGGGTTCCCTAAAGTAACCTGCCAACAACAATATGAACACGCTGAGAAGTTTAAAACCCTTTCATTCAAGCGTGTCAGTTCGACCGGTCAGCACTATCTCAATGAGCTTTGCAGAGACCTTTTCTATCACCGAGTTGGTCGCTACGCTGAATTTAAAGGCTTATTTTATCCCAAGAGAAAGCGACAAAGTTCTTTTAGTTCAGGTGGGAAGATTTTTGTCTGCGTGGGAAAACAAACTATCTTAAATTCACTTCATGTTGATTCAAACTCTACCGGCTAAACCTTGTGTCCATACAGTGATAATAAAGCTAACCTCAGCCTGATGATTGACCAAGTTCAGCCCCTAACTGTGGATAATTTAGGCTGTTCATCTGGACTTTTAGCTGCTTAAAACAGTTCAGACTTTTCTGACTTTACACCAAGCGATTACTGTGGAGCAAGAGCACAGCGCGATTGTTAAATCAATGTCAGCTGCTGAGCTAAATTAGACGGAGCCTGACACATCCCAATTCATTATCAATGTTCCTACTGAATGAAAGTTTCAACAGTTTCCTGATTGCAGATATTCATGGTAACTGGAGTTATCTCTGCTAAATTAAAACAATAAAACTATTCTGGTAAAGACCTGCGGGTATCAAATGCAGAGTAGTTTTCAGTGTTTAAGATCTCACGCTGCAAATTACCTTCAGAAGTCACATAAGTAGGGGTGTCCATCAAATTTGATCATGATGCAACAATGTCGAATCAATGGACAGTGACTTTGTTTGATGATTTGATTTGAGTCAGGAGGCAGCTTGTTTTGCCGTGTTGATCATGTATGAATGTAAAATGTCATAGCGGTTAGTACACCCTTATCGAGCAGTTAAATTAATATTGCTCTTGTTCTCCAAGTGGTGAGAACTAAATAATGTCAATTTGTTCTTGCAACGCTGGTTTGGGAATTTTTGCAGCATGTTTTCAAAAAAGCAATCCATTACATAAAACATTACATAATTTAAATGTCTACTTTGTTGCACATTAAAGATATGCACCTTTTAGGTGAGAAAAATGTTGTGTTGATCAAATGATTCAAACTTCACGAAACTCATTTTTAATCCTACAATATACTATAGCAGTGAAACAGGAAAAATGTAGAGTTGATGAATCTATAACCCAATTTTGATGCTTGTCAATTCTCTACAGGAGCGAGATCAACATTCCACAGAGTGGAGCACTGATTCCAGCTGGAGGTGACAAGAAAAGAAGGAGGATGAGTCTTTGTTTTCATTCTCAGACTTTCTATAAGCTTCTTAACAGATGTAAAGGAAGAATGAGAGGTATTTTAGTTTCTCTTTCCAGTTGGATTGACTGTAACCCCAACTTTCTGTCTGTGTTTTAGCTTCGTCGGAGGAAAGACTTGCAGCTAAATCTTCTATTCCATTATTCATGCCCTTCCCCAACTTGGCCATAGACCTTTTCATTTGTAAGGCTAATTTGTGCAAATCCAGCTATTTTACATCTTCTATATAAAAATGCAACAATTTTGGACTGTGGACACTAATAGCAATAATTCCTTCACATCGTTACTTTCATTTTTATAACTTGGGGTATGTGACGTTTGCTTAATAGGCAGAGGGCTAAATGACAACATGGCCTGTGTTTGCAAATCAAAGAAGGCTCAGTTTTAAAGTGTATCTGAAGCTAGAATGATTCATTCATTTGAACTTGTATTGAAACCCTTTGTGTGCGTGATATGTAAAAAATCCATCACTTTCGATGAATGTCATGACTTAACCTGAGGATGTTCCTTCTGTGCAGTCAATGCATGTTATTTCACGAATATTTTCCTTGCCGTTTCAGCTGAACATGCACACATACAGATTTAGACAGACTCAGGATGTGCAAATAAGTATTCTCCACCAACATGTTGGCATGTTAAGTGTTGTGAATGAATGAAAATGAGTCATAAGTAGCATTTATATTTTCTTTGAATGTCAAACTACATTAGGCTGTTTTTTTACTTACAAACACGAAGTAAAAGTGGCTTCCTGTTGTGGTATTGAATCATGTGCTGGTGAAAAGTAAACATACAGTATAATGCCAAGTTATGCCTACATGTTCACAATGGATACAAACTCTGGTGGAAGACATCCATCCCAATGATTTCTGCACCAGTCAAAGGTATAACTAGTATACAGCCATATACAACTACTGCAACTGCAGCAGGACTAGGAGTGTCAACAAGGACAGTTTGGTAATAAGCACATGGCAAATTAGCATAATCAATAAAGAGCTATATTAGGGAAGTTATTATCAATACACATTGAAAAAATACACACAGCATTAAGGCCATGTCCACATTGAGACAAGTTTCTATTTGCTAAAGTTTTATTGTTTGGACATTTTGCCCACAGGGAACGAGTGTTTTAGGAGCCTGTAAATGCTAACTTTTTAAACCAGGTCCCAAAGTGAATAAATCTCTAAATGCCACTGTTTTGTTTCTGTGTTTATAACCCATACATAGCAACACCTCTCCCTTAACCAGCAAGTGCAAACCCTTCCAACACCTACAACAATGGAGGATTAGTGTTGCATTTGTGCTGCAGAGGCTACTGAGCATGATACGGCTTTTACAGCAAAATCTGTACAATTTTTCCTCTTTTTAGCTCAATTCCCACCATCTTTCTCTTGGTATGTTTGTTTACATCGCACAAGTTTATGTTCATGCTCCTTGTCTTATTCTCTGTTTTAAGTGTATATAACAGAGGCAGTGTTACAGCTCCACTTACAGACCGGGCATATATACCAACAGCTTTTTCAGTGGTTGTGTGTGGATGTGTAAATTTCTTGAAATGTTTTTGTCTTTATGGAAAAATTTTTTTTTAGCAATTGCTGTGTGGATGTAGCCTTATTGTCCTGGCATGAATCAACCAGGGTCCACTCAAAAATGACTGAATCACAGGGAGATAAAAAAAGAAATAGCGAGTAGCATGTTTCCATGTGATACCCCAGACATGATGCATTCAGTGCTTCCATGACACAAAAGGCTGAGTTCAAACTCTTAATGGAACAATAATTATTTGATTTGATTACATCCTTGTTTTAAGGTTTTATTTTATTTTCTCTAACATGCAAGTTTTATTTCTGCAAACTTGCACCGGCTATTATAAGGAATTTCTTTTAAGAAAATTATTCACACTGAAATTTAGTTTGAAAATAAAACTCAAGCATAATGGTTATTTTCATTAAAAACATTTTGATTACTATAATGTACACATGACCTGATTTTTGGGGTAGGGAAGTGAGATACTGAAAGATTTGATATCGTTCCAATACCAAATTAATAAAGGGCTACTATAGTGTTTACCTATATTTTTAATAGGGCTGTCCGAATTAGCGTGTAAATGCAAAGAAATTAATCTATGGAATTAACCAGTGAATTAAAATAAATGCATTAACATAAACTAAGTTATTACTCATGCCATACCAATTTGAATTTGGCATTATCTCGGTGAGAGAAGCTGATTTTGGGCATTTAGGTGCTTTGTCACGGCAATGAACTGAATGCACCAAAAACCACTTTATCCTCCTTATTTATGAGGAATCTGATCATTTTCAAGCCTTACAATTAGAGGATGGCTGCGGGATGACCCATTTCATATATCACACAATTAAGCAGTCAGTCGTCACATCTGACATTCTGGTCCACTCTCCTTACCAGTTGGTGGTGTGTGTGCTGCTGGCCGGTGCCTGTTTGCCTTCTTGCAACTGAGTCATGTGACGATACAACACCAACACACAAGAGGGGAGGAGGAGCGAAGTGTAACTGCTCTGCACGGTGATGGAGAGGCACCATGTCAGACAGCCAGGTTCCTTCTTTGATAAAAAAAAAAAAAAAAAGGCAGCAGCACATACCGCATAGAGGAGAGGAACTGAAACTAAACTAAAGTATCAATGTTATTGCACTAGTATCGATCGCTATCGATACAGATGTTGGCATCGATATTCGGATCAATCCGCCCATCACTATTTTGGGGTACTTTTAGAAAAAATAAACCTTTATAGGTGAATAGTTTTGAATAATCCAGCGGTACAGTTAGTGTGGAAATGTTTACCATCATATTTGGCTTGCAGTGTCAGACAATGCACCATCAACTGTGTGGATTACATCCCAGCATGTGCCATTAACTCCTTCGTTTACATGGCAACGGCAGACGTAGCAAAGACTGTGCTGGTACTAATCTTGTAAACAAGACTTTTTACATGTTTATCTTTAAATATAGTTTTTTACTGAAGAACAAATGCATCCCAACTTGTTAATGATGACACTGCTACATTAAATAATAATCATATTTTGAGTTTTCTGGTTAATTTGCCCCCGACTGGCCAGCATGGCTTTAGAGGAGGAGACTCGATTGCCACTTTTTGGTTTGGCATGCTCCTAAGAGCACTTCAATTGTGTCTGCTTTTTTCATGTAGTCAAACAGATAAATGCAGAGATGTGCATGATGAGTTCAGAGGACCATGGTCCAGTATTCCACAGCACTACACAACACCACTATGTAAGCAGGAAACATGAACTCCTTCATTGTGAAGTGGACTTTAAAATAGTTTTTGCCATCAAAATCTTTTGAACAGCTGGCTCTGGTAAAATTATTAGAAGGTAAAAATACTGTAAGAATATGTTGCTTGTCTGATTATTAACCTCTTAAGCCCCAAGGGTCTTTTTGGGGTTTCAGCTCGGAATTGACACACATAAAAATAATTGATAATTTC
>JBBBVU010000018.1:5290975-5301731 GCA_037177055.1 Atherinosoma microstoma
TATATATATATGAAGCTCAACTTGAAGTAGAGGATGAAACTTTCACCTTTGTATCTTCGGTTTCTATTTTTACAGAATCAGATCTTTTACAACTGAGATTATTTCCTGTTGCATGCTTCAAATATTGCCACTACTTGTATACGTGGTAGGTTTATAATGATACATACAGTATGATTTGTTGCATTTATCAGGTAGTTAGTTGCAAAACACTCGTACACTATGTTATTTCCTCTCCCCAATTTGAACAGAGTTGGGTTTTTGCTTTTCTGGCCATTAAAAAAAACTGTTGTTGTAGAATGTTTTAAACCATCTTCACATACAAGAGCTGAGAATTTTCACACCACTCCCACAATTCCTTTCATGTATTCAGAAAAAAAACACAATATGTTGCAGTTACAATTATTTATGAGAGTCAATTTCATCGAGTCCCCCCCCCCCCCCAAACAAAACAGGTTTCACTTCATGGTGTTGGCGGAGGTGTTATGAGGAGTGAAGGTGGTGAAAAGCCCCCGGGGGGAGTCCAACAGTTGGCCCAGGTTGTGGGAATCTGGACACCGATGAATGATTTAAACCCCGTTATCAGCCCCAATACCTCTCATGTGCATTCTCTCTCCATGGAAATGATTTGATAAAGATTCTGAGCACAACACTGGATTCCTGTAATAAGCAGAAGAACCAATATTCACAACAGCTTGGTGATATCTCCAGGCTGCCGTGTATCGATCGCTTCAGGCGTCTCTCAAACAAAAGGAAAGAACTACAAAACCCAGTGAGACATTCTTACCTGAAAATTTATTTGATTTGCAAACAAATGCAACTTATACTTGGAGCATGAAGACGGTACGAACATTGCTGCTGGTTTCATGAGAACAGAATAAAAAGAGTTAACCGTGAAAATCTAATCATGGCTGAGAGCAAGAAAGTACTGATGAGCTGCCGTATCTTGAAAGAATTTCAACGAGCCACAAATGCAATAGAGCCGATTTGTTTAATCATGTTTAGATGAGGTTTACCATATCTAGGAGAATCATCTAAGTACTCCAAGGAGGCCGACTGTATGGGTTTTGTAGAGAAGTGCTTATAAATCAGATAAAGAAATAAGATAAATGTAAAACAATCCCAGCTCTGCATCAGTTTATCAAACCAATTTCTCAAGGCTTGATTAAATCCGATAGGAAATGTTTATGACATTTGGCAACACGACTGAAAGATGTATTTGTTTCTTAGAGAGTTAATGTTGACCGATTCTGACATTTAAAAGGCATTTCTAAAAGCGCGACAGAGCCATGTATGTGTGCAAGCTAACGTTTCTTTCCAATACTGAGCCAATCCAATTGTTTTTTTATGAAAGGCGGGTTAAAGAGATTCCATAAATGAAAATGAATAAAACTTAGAAGAGCCATTCAAACCAGGTCACAGCCCTCTGTCAACCTGCCACCATCTATGAACTATGTAAAAACCTAACATGTCTGACGATGCTACAAAGCTACCCTGGAGCGTGTATTACTGATCTTAACACTAACAATATCCACTGGGAGCTGTCATATGTAGTGTAAAGCAGTGTTTATCCTGTAGGAGCAGATGCCTGGTGTGGCTGTGGAGCTTGCAGTGAAGCCAGGGTACTGTGAATGTGGGCCAGCTTAGCACCATGCTGCCGCTGGCTGATAACAGTCAACCACAGTGGGAAGCCATCAAGAGCGATAGAGCGGCATTCAATGCCAACATGGCTGCTAAAGGCATACAAAAAAAGAATCACACTAAGCACAAAACAGAACATGCGATACGCCTCATGCAAAGCTCCAAGTCATGATACCATTAGGCACCATGTTGTGCAGAACTGACACATACACAGCTCAAAAGAATAAAGGGAACACATAATCATTAGCATGTAGCTCAAAGTCAGCCATGCTTCTGGGATATCAATGTGTCCAGTTAGGAAGGAAAACTGATTGTGAATCAATTTCACCTGCTGTTGTACAAATGGAACAGATAAGAGGTGGAAATAAGAGGCAATTAGCAAGACAGCCCCTATGAATGAATGGTCCTGCAGGTGGAGGACACAGACCATTTCCCTCTCTTCATCCTCTGTGATTGATTTTTGGTCATGTTTGCATTTTGCCAGCCCCCTCACCACTAGAGGTAACATGAGGTGGTGTCTGCAACCCACAGAAGTTGCTCAGGTATCAATGCACGCTGTGGCAAGAAGGTTTGCTGTGTCTCCCAGCACAGTGTGGAGAGCATGGAGGAGATACCAGGAGACAGGCCAGTATACCAGGAGACGTAGAGGGGGTCATAGGAGGACAACAACCCAGCAGCAGGACCCCTATCGGCTCCTTTGTGCAAGGAGGAACAGGAGGAGCACTGCCAGAGCCCTACAAGATGTGCATGTTTCAAACTCTCAGAACCAGACTCCATGAGGGTGGTATGAGGGCTTGACATCCACAAGTGAGGCCTGTGCTCACAGCCCAACATTAGTAAATGTTGATTGGGTTGCACAGATTACACCAGGATTGGCAGATTGGCCATTGGTGCCCTGTGCTCTTCACAGATGAGAGCTGGTTCACACTGAGCACATGTGACAGACGTTAGAGCGTCTGGAGACATCGTGGAGAACGTTCTGCGGCCTGCAACATCCTCCAGCATAACCAGTTTGGCAGTGGGTCAGTGATGGTCTGGGAAGGCATATCCTCGGAGGGCCGCACAGACCTCCATGTGCTAGCCAGAGGTACCCTGACTGGCATTAGGTACCACAGACTGTCCAGGGGTTGACTGATGCCCTGATCCAGGTCTGGGAGGAGATCCCTCAGGAGAACATCTGTCGTCTCATCAGGAGCCCAGATGTTGTAGAGAGTACATACAGGCACGTGGAGGCAACACACACCACTGAACCTTATTTTCAGTTGTCTTGGGGAATTTCCACAGAAGTTGGATCAGCCTGTTATCTGATCTTTTCACTTTTATTTTGAGTATGATTCTGAATCCAGACCTCTATGGATTAAAGATTTTGATTTCTATTGATCTTTCTTTTGTTATTTTGTCCTCAACACATTCCCCTATGTAATGAATAAAGATTATCTACTGGAATATCTAATTCATCATGATCTAAGATGTGTTAAGTGTTCCCTTTATTTTTTTGAGCAGTGTAAATTAATGGTTTTTGGCCAAAAAGAACGAAAACATTTACAGAATTTCCTTTGCTAGCATGCTGACAGGCACTGTTTGCTAGTTAACCAGTGAACAGTAATGTAACTATTCCATTATACAGAATTTAATGAAGTGTAGTCTTAATATGGGTGTTCAGAAATTACTTCTACTAAATTTAATAATGTAAAAGCTCTCAATGTTAAGCTAAAAGCTGCAGCTACCACATTAGATGTAAAAATGTTTTCTAATGGATCAAAGAAAAACAAAGACATTAAATTCAGGAATATGGCCCAACACAAAAAAGTATGACGTGTTCAAGTTGCCTATATAGTCCATGATAAGGCCACCATTCTGTGGGATACATCATGTAGTTTGATTAAAACAAACCATCTTTGAATTAGGGAAAAACTACATATATGATACCTAAAAGAGGCATTGATGTTTCACTTAAAATAGACTGTGCAGAGATTTTGTGCGTCATAGTGAATCTAAATTTGAACCATGAATCTCACATTAATCATATAAAAGAATCAATTTCTGTATGGCATAAAGCGAAAGATTCATATGATAAAAATGTTCTGTCGCTGTCATTTAATATCATGATTGTTCCAGATCTGACTTATTGTGTTGAAGTTTGGAGAAATAGCTGCAAAAAATCAAAACCTAGTTCATTTTCATAAAAAAAAAAAAATGAAATCTGTGGAAAATGATACAGAGATCCAACAAATCAGTTATTGTCTCAGCTAAAATAGTTACCATCATAACAAAATATAATGGACTGTGTTAGCCGATATAAATGCTAGAAAGGACCATGAAATGCTTTGCTAGCCTAAAGTTATTTAGACAAACAATTGTTTGTTTTTTCTAGTAATATGATGCTTTCTAACATGATTGTTTTTGGTTTTTGTTGTCTCTTTTGTACACTTCTTTATTGATGGTTGTTTGTTTTTCTGTCAGTAATACAATGATTGTGTAAAATAATTATGACAACAAAAGGGCAGATTTCAAAAGATTATTCATCTTCCTGCTCACTTTCATTTAAGATATGGGAACTTGTTTCTTTGTGTCTTATTTCTAACTATTGTTTTCCTTGTATATGAATGAAATATATGACAGAAAAACAAAACAATACAACTGGAGGCAAGAGCTGGCAAAGCATGCTAGCACTAGCTACTATTAGCTGACCCTAGCATTCACAGCTTCTTCTTGTCATATCCTGGGAATACACGGTAAGAAAATAATACATCTCAGACTCCTAAACCGCAAAGTGGTTAGCCTTTAAGACCTTAGAAATCATGAGTAATATGTTGAGGAGACATATTTAGAACCCGTTATTCGGTATAAACGGTTAACAAGCTAGGGGTAAGATTTAATGCAGTTAGCTTTTTAAATAATTACAGGCAAGCTACAACGGCGAGTCAACGGGGACCTTATAACAACAATAGTTGTTTATCAACAGTTGTTTTGACATCTAACTACTTTGCTAATTGCTAACACCACATAGTGGGTAAATGAGTACAAAATATAAACAGAGCAATAGTTCACTTGCATGATGCTTTTCCATACTAATGCTTGCAGTTTTAAATATATCTTTCTTTTTAAATAACATTATTTATTCTACTTTCTGATTGAGTCTAATGATTAGAGAAATAATTGCAGTCTGCATATGCATGAGCACGACCTTATCTACAGGTTTTCTTTTTCGTGACTTCTCTCCCACATTTTGCGGATGGAAAGAAGAGGGGGTAGGAGATGTGCCTCTGCATGAAATTAAGATAACTTTTTAACATCTGGCAATTTATTTTCATGGGCAGGGATTCTGTTACATCTTTTTAAATTATTTAAGATACCAATAACAAAAAGAAAAAATATAATTATTTGTACAGTCTCATCTTCCCATGTGTAATTAATGACATTTTTTCATGGCAGTTCAGTGCTGATCCCTTTATTATTGAAGTGTAGGTGCATTTTGAGGTGTTGAGGTGACATATCTGCCTCCTGGACTGAGAAGAATAAAGTGAAACATGTTCGAAAAGCAGTGTGTCACTCCAATTCACACTGACCATTAAGAGATGCTTATCACAGCAGTCCACCTCAGCCACTCTCAGTCATACACCCACTCTCGCTGTGCTATTAGGAGTGCCCAAAGGAAATCTCTTCTTCCTCTTTAATTCCCATGCTGTGTAGCAGCGATGGTGGCACTGTGTGGGAACAAACTGGAGTTGCACACAGTAGACTGCCTGTGGTGGCCAAACTTCTCGGTTTAGAAGTCCCACACAGCTGCGGTATGTGTGGGAAGACACGGGTCAGAAGTGGAGATTTCAATTATTTGCTTCTCAGCTGATGTCAAACAGCTTCAGTCTACGGAGGTACTTGAAACAATGACTTGATGTCACTTGAAGGCATCAGCGAAAGAAGCAGCATCTTCGTTAGAGAGTGTTAGAGCGGTCCTGGAGATGAACCCTTTTAGTTCTGAGTCTGTTTTTTAGGCCTCTGCTAAAAACATGGCATATCCATAATGAAATGAGTATAACTCTGCCACTACAAGGTCTACTTGAACACTTATTTGTTAAGACGTGTGATAACACTGTTCGTCCAAAGAAAAAAAAGTCACCATCTGGATTTAACTAAGCAGATAGGTACGAGCTTCCCATTGGATAATTACTGTATGGATGATGATGTCTCAGCTGGAAACAAGTTATTCAACACAAACCGATGCCGTGAGCAGCTTCTCAGCTCTTAAACAACCATGTGGAAACACACATCCTATAGTCAATAAAACGATGTGAATCTGTTTCAGAAGGCTCAAATAATTAGCATCAAGCCAAGTAAACATCTGAGGAGAGGCTGAAACTACTGAAACTGGGTTAAGAATTGTTCAAACATTGTATTCAAGGAAGAAATGTGGTTGGAAAAATATCTTGAATGATGGTGATCAGTGATCACTTTATATGTTTGGTAAAATCAAATCATAAAAAACAACAGCAGAACTCAGGGCTATGTTTAATTAGTTGATCTATTTACAGCTGCTAAACCCCAATGAATCTGCAGTAGCAGACTAATGCAGGACCAAAATGAGCAACATAATAATCAGATTATCCTTTTTTTTTAATACTAAATGAAATAACACGATGGCAGCATTTCAGAGACTGAAAAGTTTTCCCCATTATTTCATCATAAATTTGATTCCAGCAACACAGTTGGAATAACTGTGTGTTGGGTTGTATCATGCAGCCCAGCAGGCCGTTCTTCCTCTGAGAAATGCTTGTTTTGGCTTAACTGTTATTTCCTGACACTTAAAAGCTTCGACAAAATACTTCAGTGAGCGACAGCTGGGACAATTTGTTATTAAATAAAATTAAAACACAGAACTCTGAAAAGCTTTTATGATACCTAACAGACAGGATAACAGTAGGGAGTACATCCACAGTGTCAAAGTTAGTCAACTCTAAGCTAATTTGGAAGAACTGTTTGCTGAAGATGAGCATTTTACAGTTTTTGTTTGTTCATTTTGACTTTTAAAACTTTTTTTTGACAGTAACAGTTTTTCAATGGGATAAAGGGATAAATTAAGCTCAGTCTGCTGTACTATGAAACATAACCTTCTTAATTATCAGTACACAGTGGTTTTTATTGTTTGGGAGCTTTATGACATGTAAATTTAAAAAAAATGCAATAATTTAGCAATTTAAAACCCACATTTAACTGAAAACAGTCCTAAACTTGCAACAAGTTAATAGTGTTGCAACAACACTATTAAAAAACAATTCACTTTATCATTTAACTCACCATTTTAGAATTTCTAATTAAATAAATTCAATATAACTTTATTAGTTGCACTTGTTCAACAGCTTGTTAACACAAACAGTGAATCAGCCAATCATGACATGGTCTAGACGGCTAAGAATCTCGGGTTTCTATTCACACAGGCTCACCTAAATCTGGCATACACAACATGACAGCATGGATTCATCCTGCCTTGTATCAACGGTTCAGACGGCTGGAGGTCTAACGATGTTGGGGGATATTTTCTTGATACAATTCGGGCCACTCTGTGCCAATGCAGCATTGTTTAAATGCTACATGCTGACCATGTCTATTTCTTCAGACCACATTGTACCATCTTCTGATGGCTACTTCCAGCAGGATAATGCACCATGCCACAAAGCTCAGATAATCTCCAACATGACAATGACTTCACTGTACTCCAATGGCCTCCACGGCCACCACATCTCTATCCAGTAAAGCACCTTTTAGATGTGGTGAGACGGGAGATTCTCATCATGGATGTGCACCGACTGTGTGATGCTATCATGTCAATATGGAGTGTAATCTCTGAGGAATGTTTTCAACACCTTGTTGGATCTATGCCATGAAAAATTAAGGTTGTTTTGAAAAAATAAGGGGGTCCGACCCAGTACTAGCAGGGCTGACCTAAAAGAGGGATGAGTGTAGATTTAAGTATTTCTAGGTTATTGCATTTTGTTTTTTGATATACACTTCATAGGGTGCAGCAACATTTTCATGAACATGGTTGTATTTAGCTGGAAAGGCCACCTTCAGGTTGGCGACTTCCCTCTCTGCTCATGTCCATCAGCATGTCCTCTGGCAGCTTCCACAACAGCCACCAACAGTCACCGGGCAACAGCTCCCAGAAACCCCATGTAGAGCGGAGGCTAGTGAATGGCTGAATTACTGAACCGTCTACGTTCCAGAGGAAGAAAAAAAACAGATTGAGCTTAGGTAGTTGCCTGCCTTTGACAGTTTTTCAAGCAAGTCCCACCCTGAACACACTGGAGAGATTATATATCCTGTATAATAATGCCTCTAGATTCCCCAGGAGGAGATGGAGTGTGTCTCTGGGGAGAAAAAATGTCTTGGTTTTTCTCATGGATGTATTTCCTCTGCATTCAAACCTCTGATAAGCAAAGGAAAATGGATAGATGGTCAGATTGCATTCAGTAGCCACAGCAGGCAGTGTTCTTCCTTTCCAGCCCAATGGAACAAATGATTTTTATAAAAATAGGATATATCCACAGCGGCAGTATTTTGAGTTTGGCATCCATCTTTTCATGCTTGGTCAAGAACTTTGCTTCGTTCTGACAAAAGATGTATTTTCCTAATTTTATACAGAAAATGCAGATATCCAAAAAGTCAGACTGTATCACCTTGGTTATTATAACTAAGTTCTAGTACTATTTAGTTTGAGATTCCTACTTTAATGTTTGTTATCAGCAATGTGAGAAAACTGGTAATATGTACAATACCAAAATGGGACATCAAAGTACAAAATACTGTGACATTTCCAAAGGCCTTCAAAGCCAAAAGGCAGACTGGCAGTGTATAGTACTGTTGCCGGTGATGCCGGGGTCTTTGTTATTCCTTCTGGAAGCATGCATGCTTGCCGTTCCACGGCAGAGACTGGACCACATTGTGCTGGGTTTATGCTCCCTGTACAGTTAGAGTTCATTTGTGAGTTCCAATATCACTTTTAACAGCAACATAGCATGGAGGGGGGGATGGATTCACAATCTCAGAAAAATAAATAGTACACATCTGCAAGCTCTTTGAAAATGGACTGAAATATGGAAAAAAATGAATGCAGAGGACAAACAGAAGAAAATGTCCAAATGCATATTTAACTTTGAACATAGATGAGCCTTTAGGGGTTAGGGATTGGGTGACTGACAGGGTTACAAGTAATGCCTAATGCCTAGGTATTTTCTGTGAGGCCTAGGAAAGGTATGCAACATAAAATGCATGTTTGCATTGCTAAGGCAATGAAGGTAGAAAGTTATACTTTCACTTTCTTTTACATGATGTAAACATTTAGAAGCTCAATGTACTGAATGTGACTCAGCTCATTTTTTAATATTATTTAAATGTCTGATTGAGCTCAGCAATAAAATGTTTTGGTATTTTAGTTGCTTTTTGTGACTTGATATAAAGGAAGTGATTGTGTTAAATTAGCAGGTGATGTCGTCTCACATAGATCACTGGGTTCTGAATCTAAAAGCAGACTGATGAAGGCAAATATGGAATTGATATATCATGTCATGATGAAAGGAGATTTACACCCATACTTTTTATACATAATGAGCAAAGAAAGAAGAGCAAAGGAAGTTAAAATAAAAAGGAGAAACAAGGAAAGTGTAAAACAGTTTCAAAGATGAAATCTTGCTTGAGAGACTCTGGTTGGGAGTCAAGTGTCCATCCCCCCTTTTCCTTTTAGACCTCTTTAAGCAGTGGGTTTTACTTTTAAATAATCCAGCAGCACAGAATAACATCTCCATGTTGCCGCTGCAGAGTGTACAAGAAGAGACAACCAGACCACAGACATGTCAAAACGCAAAACTGACGGTAAAACTTTAAAACTTCTTTGAAAAACTTCTTCCACTATTACACAATTTCACTTCTCCTCGGTTAAAAACCGCTGCTCTGGCTCCCCTGATAGGTTTCTTTCGATGTACTGACTGGAGCAAATGGTATCATTTCAGCAATATTATGATTTACAGATGTGTTATGAAAAGCTAAAAGAAGCTTAAAATGAATACAAAGATGGCTGAAGAAGATTGAAGCCGCTGCGCCGTGAGAACGAGCAGCCAAAAGAAACTGTGAAAACTCCGAGGCGCTCCGGTTTCCATCTGGCTTTCCCATCAAGGAGCAGAGCTCTGTTTTACGGTTTGCTTGCTGACACTAATTCATTTTTATATTGCTGGAGATTCTGAAAAAAATCCAATCAATTTTTGCCCTCAAGCCCCAAAAATAAATATTTAACTCAGACAGAAATTAAACAAAAGGAAAACTTCTCCCAATATCACTGTCAAAACTTTCCTTCAGACGTTTGATGTTATTCTTTTTTTCCCCCCTTACAAATCCTTTTACCTCCACCTGAGTGATCACCGATATTTTTGATTCCGACACAGCTAAATGATCTGATCTTTTAATCTCCTTACAGGATTGCAACAGGCTGCCTTCCACATAAATCACCCTGAGCTGCTATTACACCATTTATTCTCTCGGAAAACTACAACGCAACACAAACAGGAGAGCACAGGAGGTGGTTTGTTGTTGGAGATGGAAGCACTGCTGGAGATCTTTGAACCGCATGGTTACAGGATGTGATCGTGTCTATAATAACAACTTATTTAGCGATATGAGGAAGTTCTATTAGAAGTCAAGAGAACTTGCTTTTTTCTGTCTGGAACAAATGTCCAGCTGTTAGATGGAGCTGCCTAGCGGGATAATCATGCTGCTTTCATGAGACCAAATGGGAGCTATGATTAAGGCTTAGAGGAGGATGAAGGAAGGATAATGGGCAATCAAAGAACTATAAAGTATTATATACGTTCACTGGTCACCTTATTATTAGGTACAGATTGCTAGTACCAGGTTGGACCCCTTCTGCCTTCAGAACGGCCCCAATTCTTGATGGCATAGATTCAATGAAGTTTTGGAAACATTCCTCAGAGATTCACACCGTTGCTGCACATCCGTGATGAGAATCTCGCGTTCCCCCACATTATAAAGGTTCCAGATGTGGTGACTGTGGAGGCCATTGGAGTACAGTGACCTCATTGTCATGTTGGAGATGATCTGAGCTTTGTGACAT
>JBBBVU010000018.1:5306774-5325207 GCA_037177055.1 Atherinosoma microstoma
AGACTCACCAGAACTGGACAATAGAAGATGGAGAAACGTTGCCTGGTCTGATGAGTCTCCATTTCAGCTCCACATTCTGATGGCAGGCTCAGAATTTGGTAGAAACATGAGAGCTTGGATCCATGCTGCCTTGTGTCAATGGTTCAGGCTGGTGGTGTAATGTTATGGGGGATATTTTATTGCCACTTTTCAGCCCCTTATTACCAACTGAGCAATGGACATAATTGCTGACCATCCATTTCTGACCAGTGTTGCCATCTTCTTATAAATCTAGGCGATACATCAGTTTGGTATCATTTCAGTTAGACTCCTACGTACGCATGCCTTTTTTAAATCTGACATTAAGTGATGAAGAACCAAAACTCACGATTTTTTATGCCTTAGAGGTGAAAATAAGCCACAGAGCAGAGTCCTGCACGGGTCCAATTTTACAAACCCATACCCGCCCGTCAAATCCAGACCCGACCCGTTTATATACAACCCGCAGCACGACCCGTGACCCACTCCTTAATGCAATAAGTTAATGCGCATACGTCCCCGTCCCTCCTTCATTACATTATTTTATTAATTCATTCATTCTTATATTTAATCTGATATTGTTTTGTCTCCGTTTACTTTTCTTTTTTTTGCACAACTTGCACAACATTCTTTTATACTTGTCACTGAACCACTGCTTCATCTCTGTAGTCCCTTATTTTACCATTTGGGGGCTTTATTTGATTCGGAGATTGCCGTGTAGATACAAAAAGTCATTTACTGTCCCTGGTATCAGCTGTTCTCTGCTCCTGGACCACAAAACTTGCAGGAAAAATCTCACTTGCTCCAGCTGTGCACTGCAGTGTGGAGGGAAGACCAGCGTGGCTTCACAAAAAAGAGAACCTCAGAGTTAACATTTATGTCCACAAAAAGGAGGATGACAAAAAAAATTAATTAATATGAAAATAAAAATCATATTTGGACGTGCGACCCGCCCGCACCCGTGAAATTTAATCAATGTAACCTGACCCGTTGCAGGACTCTGCCACAGAGGACCAACAACCAACAGATTGGACACAGTAAATCTAATCCAATCCAACACTTGAAACAGCATCATGGGCGAAACATGGCTGCTCTGATAAAAGCAGACAATGGCAAAGTAGCTCAACTTAAAGCTAGCTACATCACTTAGCCATCCTCTTTCACTGGAAATAAGAATTAAAAAGGAAAACCCAATTGAGAGGTAACTCTCTGTTCTTCTGCCACTAGATGACCATTTAGTATAGGGATTACATGTAGTTCAAAACCATTTTAAAAGCCAGTTAAAAGACAACAGGAATTAAAGATTAGGATTTAACGTCACATAAATCAGCCGTTGCAAAAAGGAGCTTTTACATTTGCGTTGCAGAGCAGGACCAAGCATGCAGCACTGAAAGGGTGACAATCAACACACAAAAACATTGAGTTTAAGATCAATTCTGACCAAAACCTTAAAAAAAAGTTAGAAAAGTCGTTACTGTGACTTGTCAATTAGTGACTAAAAAGTGTCCCAACAGCAGATTAGTGTACTATACGTCACTGCAAGCTAACAGCTACGTATTTGCATGCTTGTGATTTCTTCCAACAATAGGAATTTCAGGTACAAACAAAACATGCAAATGAATGAAGACATGATAAATATCCCACCCTGCACCTTGCCTGCACAGGGTGTTAGCTGCAGCATGCATAGAAACGAAACACAGACAGTGAACATGTTCGATGGTTGAAAAATCACAGATGTAACAATGGGAACTACATGCGAGTTAAAAGTCGCTCATGCTTCAATTTCACATGTTGGAAGCGGTGTTAGTGGTGATCGGTTAGCCGCTAGCTGGGCAGCAGCCGGTGTGGTCGTCATGCACGAGAAACAGGGGATGGAGAGGGAGAGGCATATGAACTACCACTGATGTTTCATGGCAGACACAGTAAGATCTGTACATACCCAGAAAGAGCCTCTTAGGGATTCTGACCTCCTCGTCCTTAATGTCTGTCGCTACAGACAAAACACAAAAAATAAAGGAAGAAAAAGAAAACAGCTTGGTTTTCTTCGTTTTCTTTTACTGAAACTAAAAAGATGACCAACGATATGTACGCTGACTGACCTAGACATTTCAGGTCAGGGTGAAGAGTTACAGCTGATGTCTGGTTTGATGTGAAATACCATATAAAGGGAAGCAGGTTTCCAGCAGAGTTTATTAAAATAAATTTGACTTCATTGCATTTCAAACTTTACTGGAAGAAACAAAAAGGAGAAAAAAAGTAAAAAGTTGCAACATTAGCAACATTTAATTGTTTCTGTTGACTCGTGGACTCAAAATTCTTTGTTTATCAAACTTTTGGACCACTTTTACAGCATTTGACTGTTCATTGAATCAGCTTTACCTTTAGCTAAACTGATATTACTGATGTCACATTCCTCATTACAAACCCCTTCCCCAGCAGGTTTTATAATCTGAGACAATAAGTGATTCTACAATGCTTTAGCCCTGAAGCTGGTCTATAACATGACAAGTAAACTGAGTACAAAGAGATAATATTTAAAAGTAGTTAATCTTGACAAGGTTAAGAGCGTCCAGTGCAAAAATGAAAGGAAACGACTGGTTTTCTTGCATCCACGACCAACAGGAGACAAGTTTATTAATCTTGGGTCTAAACACAGATGAAGTATGTAACTGATCTAACTTCTGGCAAAAAGTTTGCCATTAACTCAAAATGTCAAACTTTAAGTGAGAGGTTTGAACTTGTTTTTTCCCCCCACAAATGAATCAGGGACATTATTATTTTTCAACAACAAAATTTAGGTTATAGATTTACAGAACAAATGCTGTAGAAATTAAACTGCAGTAACCAGATTGAGACTAGTTATGGCTAGCTGTTAGCTTAAACTAAAGCTAATTTAGCCACTTTTCCCCAATTTCTGGAAATCTAAAGGCCCAATGAAGTAAAATTTGATGTTTTGCATTCTTAATGTCTTGTGCTTCACGACAGTATATCAATATCTGACTTCCACCAAACAAATGCTGACAGTGTCTCTAGCTGCCAAGTTTAAAGAAATGTGTAGATAATAGCTAACAGCTAACTAGCCAAGCTTATTGTGGAGAAACCTGCTAACAGCTAACTAGCCAAGCTTATTGTGGAAAAACCTGCTAACAGCTAGCTAGCCAAGCTTATTGTGGAAAACCCTGCTAACAGCTAACTAGCCAAGCTTATTGTGGAGAAACTTGCTAACAGCTAACTACCCAAGCTTATTGTGGAGAAACTTGCTAACAGCTAACTAGCCAAGCTTATTGTGGAGAAACATGCTAACAACTAACTAGCCAAGCTTATTGTGGAGAAACCTGCTAACAGCTAACTAGCCAAGCTTGTTGTGGAAAAACCTGCTAACAGCTAACTAGCCCAGCTTATTGTGGAGAAACTTGCTAACAGCTAACTAGCCAAGTTTATTGTGGAGAAACCTGCTAACAGCTAACTAGCCAAGCTTATTGTGGAGAAACTTGCTAACAGCTAACTAGCCAAGCTTATTGTGGATAAACCTGCTAACAACTAACTAGCCAAGCTTGTTGTGAAGAAACCTGCTAACAGCTAACTAGCCAAGCTTATTGTGGAAAAACCTGCTAACAGCTAACTAGCCAAGCTTATTGTGGAGAAACCTGCTAACAGCTAACTAGCCAAGCTTATTGTGGAGAAACCTGCTAACAGCTAACTAGCCAAGCTTATTGTGGAGAAACTTACTAATAGCTAACTAGCCAAGCTTATTGTGGAGAAACTTACTAACAGCTAACTAGCCAAGCTTATTGTGGAGAAACCTGCTAACAGCTAACTAGCAAAGCTTATTGTGGAGAAAGTTACTAACAGCTCACTAGCCAAGCTTATTGTGGAGAAACCTAATAACAGCTAACTAGCCCAGCTTATTGTGGAAACACCTGCTAACAGCTAACTAGTCTAGCTACTCAAGCTAGACTATCCCAATCCTAAAAACTTCACTATCAAAATTTTAAACAAAAAAACATGCCAGAATAAAATAAGATAAAATAGACTAAATAGAATAAAATAAAATAAAATAAATGAGCCCTGAATAACATGAATTTTGCACTTTCCTCTTTGAAATGAGCATCCAACATTTAGTTTTGTCTGAGCTTGGCTAGTTAACAGATGATTACAGAATTTCCATCCAGGCTCACAGCGTGCGCTGTCATCTGACATCCAGCTTCTGCACATTAGCACTCATAATCCCCCACCCCCGTCCTTTTCCCCTCAGACTGTCCCAAGGACACAAAGCAAAGCTGAGCTTCCAGTATCGAGGCAGTGATATAAAGTACATCACAAAGGGCAGACTTCCAATAAAACGTTCAACAACAAAGCCTGCTCCTTGACCTACTGTATGGTGCAGAAGAGAGCATGTGGGGGAAAAAAAGGTCTGTTTCAATGCATGGGTTACTGAGTAACTTTTTAAGAGAGTTAGGAAAAATACTGCAGGTTTTTCCTTCTGTTCTGGTAAACTGGTCATTTTGAGACTGTATTTGTCGCTTCTTGCGGGGACAAAATCAGTAAGATTTTGATCCACTGATATATATTATGTAGTTGTTAGTTTTAATAGAGTAGTGGCTGAATGCCCTTTTAAAACTCTAAATCTGACATTAAGCTTATAAACTTATTATATAGGCCTACATGAAAAAAAAAAGGTCAGAAATAATGATGAATTTGTGTCTTTTGAAGGAAAAACATGCATTTTAAAACAGCCATGTTAGTTTCTATATAAAAAGTAACAATGGACCCTCAATTATTTTTGTTTTACATTGAGGTTTAATAAACAGCACTGAGCAAAAGTCTTGAGACACCCCTTATTGTTTTATACATCTATATGAAATTGATCGTTTGGTGCAGAGATTTAATGAAACATGTAAATATAAATGAAGCTATAGTATATAAACTGAACCCTCTTTTAAATATTTCAGTAGTTTTCAGGAATAGTTCTCCAGATTTCTTGAAAGACTTTCCAAAACTCTCTTTTGGATGTTTGTGACTTTTATCCTGTTCAGAATCACCTTCTTATGGCCAAAATACCATTTCCTTCCTATCTTACTGCTTCTATGGAAATTTCTCTCAATGCAACTAAAGAAAAAGAGGCTGATTTTGTGTCTTTTGACGGGCTGCGAGTGATAAAGTGTCAGAAAAAGACATTTAAACTTGATCCTTTGCTGAGTTTTCTTACGAGTGAACCCAGCACAGGTTCATCACTGGAGTCAGAGGCATTTTTATGCTCAAATGATGCATCAGTAGGCTTAGAGGGAAAAAAACGTCTGAAATTAGTCGGGTGAAAGGACTGAAAATGACAGGAAAAAGCAGCCAATGTTAATGAAAATAACTGGAGAACCTTCTACAAAACAACTGCTCAGGACCTTTTTAAAAGGTGAATGACAAAGATTTTCTTTGTGATATGAAGAAGAAAGAAAGAAAGAAAAAAAAAAAAGAAAGAAAGGGGTGTTTTGGGCATCTGATTCGGATGTCCCCTGGGACATATCCAGAACTCAGTGGGATTATATATCACTTCCAGCCTGAGGACACCTCAGGATCCCCCAGGAGGAGCTGGGTGGAGGGATGTCCAGGTTTCCCTCCCGAACCTGTTCCCTCCAGCATCCTAGCTCAGATAAGCAGATAGATGGAAACCCAGCACATGTGTATTTTAGGGAGCATCTCCAACCTCAATTTAACTTGGCAAGGAGGAAAGGCTAAATAAACTAGGTCACCGTGGTTTCAGGCAGTAACATAAAAAAGACATGAGGGTTAGAGCCACAGCTCCTGATCCAGTGACTATTAGAGGACGATGTCATCTTCATCTAACACACATAAGGGGTGTCTCAAGACTTATGGACAGTTCTCCGAAACCTTTTGTTTCTCTCTCAGAAGGCTCATTTTCAACAGTAAATCAGCTTCTCACACAACATCAGAGTGTCTCTGACCTATGAAAGAGCGCCTCTTCGTGTTGAGCTCCGTGGCCATGCGGACGTCGGTGCACAGGTTCAGCATGATGAGCATCGTGCAGATCATGATGATGCTCTGCCACAGCAGAAGCGTCTCGAAGTAGCGGCCGAATCTGTAGCAGAGGGACAGAGAAAGGACAAAGTGGACTTCTTCTAGTGCTGGACCATTAATGACATGAGAACCAAACTGGGTTGGATTGTTTAAATAAAGTCTGGTCCCCACATCTGAGATGCTGGCTGGATGTGTGGAGTTTAGGTATACCTGAAGAGTATCCGCAGGATGTTTGCCACCAGCAGGACCAGGCACACATAAGTGGAGAAGCCCTCTGCGTTCTGGGTCCGGCGGATGTCTCTGTACTGGGGGATGTAGGGCACCACCCCGCCGAACACCATGGCACCAGCAGCGATCCACGCCACCAGCGTGTTAAACACGGTCACAATCTGCTCAAACACCTCATCTTCCATGTTTTCCCCCCTGCTGTGTTCAGTGGTAATGAAGTGATGTCTTTTGGGAGATTGCTAAACAGCGGTTGTCATCCTCCGCTTCCCTGTGATGCCTTTGAAAGTGAAGGAAGAGCAACATCCGTGTTTTCCCTGCACAAATGTTGGTACTTACAATGAGTGTACACATAGGAAGCAATGCCACGCCATCACAAGCTGAGCCGTAGAGACGAGCTGGAGGGTAACGTTACAGTAGCAGCACAGAACAGTAAACAATCAGCACGTGAATATGTAAATTACTTTACAATAGCAGCGGTGTTTATCGTTGTAGGAGGCGACAAGGTGGCTGAATCGCTCACTGCGTCCCGTTTCCCTGATTCCACACTTGTGTTGATGCTAGCTAGCGCTGTTTGAGCTGCGGCGCACAACTTATCACAAGAAACCCCAAAGGTTCCTAAAACCGTGTAAAAAAGCCCTTTAAATCGACAGGAAAGTGAAATAAAATAGCACTTTTTTTTTTGTACAGGTTCCCTACATTTCATCCGGTTCTCCACTGAGCAGCCCGACCGGTCAGACGGTCTTTATTTTGTGATCTTTCTACACACACTTCCTCAAACGTCAAACGTCACGAGCCCAAAACAAAGATGGTGGACTCGATAGAGATGGTTCACCCCCCCTTCCACCTAGCATCGAAAGTTTTACTGTTTGGGCCCTAAAATAAAATAAAATAAAATAAAATAAAATAAAATAAAATAAAATAAAATAAAATAAAATTAAATTAAATTAAATTAAATTAAATTAAATTAAATTAAATTAAAACGTTTTGTAGATGTTTTTGATATCAGACTATCATTTTTCATTTATTAAAAAACAACAACAATAACAAAACGTTTGGCCTATGGCTAAATTTATTAACATAATTTCAGACAGATATAATAGTTGGAATGACGAGACAATTTTTCTAAAGATAAAATCAGTCAACAAAGAAACTATTTTTTATTTGCTTAGTTTTTTTTATTATGTGCATGCCAAAAATTCTAGTCAGACAAATAAAGCTTTATTTGTGCCAAACTGGGTATCAATGTCCAAACTTATATTTTTAATGTTATACTATATTTTGAATCCACTAGATTATCTAATAGCATACAAATATATTATCCAACATTTAATCATCCGTGATAAATTTCTTTGTCAGAGATCTAAATGGTCTAAATGGAGATCTAAACTTCTAAAACTTTCCTTCATTAATTAATTGGATAAAAATGTTTCTTTGAGCAATTATGAAATAAAAAATATATCTCCTTATAAGACCACCAACACAGTGAACAGAATAACAAGAACAAAATTATTCAAAACAACAACAACAAAAAAGTTTATGGACTTCTGCCACCATCCACTGTTCCACATTAGCTAGAAATTCCCAAAATCCAAAACAGAAAACAATGTTGTCCAGAATTCCCCACAGTGCAGCATGAGTCATCAACTTTTGTTTCTTGCATGTTTTTTTCAATTATTACGTTGACCGGACACTCCAAAGTACCATTAATAATCCTACATATAGATACAAAACAACTATTTAAAGTGGCACTACTGAACTTGGCAGATTTTAGCATTTTGGAGCCCCCTAACGACGTCTACCCCAGCATTTATCTTGCATCCTGTCTCTTCTCTGAGATCTCTCCAGCCAGTCCAATTTTGATTTTTGAGTCTCTTGCCCTGTCGCTTCCTTTTTCCCCTTTTTCTCACTTCCTCTACTAATGTCCTCTTGTATTTCTTTGCTGAATCAGCCATGGTGCATATTCAAAACAGCCAACATGGTGCCTTAAAGCAAAATGCAGCAGTTAGGTGATGTGATGCCCCAGGCTGGAACACAAAGTTGTGAATTGTAATTTCAAAGGTTCGGGATGCTGCAGCTAGAGGTAGTTTGAGTCTTCTTTTTTTGCTAGAAAAAAATCAAATTAACAGAGGTTTTGGCAACCTGGCATCTGTATGAAGGAATTGGAGGTCACTGCCACATAAGTTAATACAAATAGGGCTCTCAGTGTCACCATTTGCAAAAACAAGAGATCACATTTTTTCGTTCTCACAGGAGATCGACTCATTTTGATTATTATCAGGACAAATGGTTTATAAAAGAATGAGGGAATGTTAGTGTGAAAAGTAAAACATTCAGTCTCCAGTGCTTTAACTGGGGGCTACAGGCCATTCTCAACTTCAGCCCCACCCAGTGTGTTTAATCAGTTCTCTGCATGGTGACAGAGTAACATCTGTTACTGAAGCATCTGAGTGGAAAGCGGCACATCTTCCTCTAGCTGTTCTCAGCCCCGATGCTGGCGCCATCTTCTTAAATATTTAATGCATCCTGGTTATTTTCGTTCACTTTTTGCTCACTACACAACACAAACATTTTTTCTAGATTAAAACTAGCCCTTTAGTGCATTTCTGTGTTTATGTTACACATTATAAATTCATCATATTCAGAGAGGATACAAACAGACAAAATCCGGATTATAAAGATTTATAAAGGCTTAATGAAACTTATGTAACCCGGGCCTGGTGCTGGTGAGCTCCTCATCTTTCATCTGTCAGTCAGCCAGGATCATGGGTTGTTATATAAAAACTTAAACCTCCACGAGGAGGGTTATTCCTTCAGCTACAGCAAATAAACCCCCTCTGTGACCTGACAGGATCATGCTCTGCCCATGTGCACAGATGCATACAAATCACTGCGGATATCAGACAAACCAGTTAAAGAAGCCAACCTACAAGAAACCGGAAACAAATAGTGTTTACCTTCACAATAATAGCATAAAAAGTAGTATTTTCTGAAAGCGGGGGGAAAAAAAGCTGTTTTGTTTAATTAACCAAATAACTTTTATACAAAAAAATCTTCAGTTTGATTTTCTAAATGAATTTCTAAAAAAAATCTAAAAGGTTTTCTCTGTTTTGTTATGAATTAAAATGATAATTCTATTTTTTCACAATTTGATTTTCCTGAATTAATCATATATGTTCCAAAAAAAGAGAAGAAGAAATGAATGAATAGATTATTAGAATTAGTCTGTGCTGTGTTTTTCTAAATAAACCAGATCATTTCACAAAAGATTTTTATTTGTTTTTCTGAATTAACAAGGCAATTTAACTAAAAAAAGAAATCAGTTTGTCCCCTAATTTAATCAGATACATTTGCTAAAACAGCAATAAATAAATAAATAAATAAATAAATAAATAAATAAATAAAGAAATAAAGTGTATTTTTTCTCTCTTTTTTATGATTAAACCAGATCATTTACAAAATATTCCCTTTTTTTCAAATTAACAATGGGATTTTAACAAAAGAAAAGCCAGAGTAAAAAGTTAATTTTTTCCTAAATTTATAAGTTAAGTTTTATAATTTAACGCAAAGAAAGAAAAATCTGTTTGCTGTATTCCTAAATTTATAAAAAAATAGATTTTCTGTTTTCTGAGTGATGCTTCATTGTACTTTTTTAGTTATTTCAGTAGAGACTTTTATTTTGACAAGATGGTTCTACAAACGGAAGTTAACGTTTTAACTGACATACTGCAAAGTTAAAGGAGTCACATCCGATGTTCCTGAAGGGGAACTCCGCTGAGACTTGAAACGTCGTTGTCACCGCCCAGATTAACCAAACATCTCTACAGTCAGCTGGTGTTACAAAAACCGAAGTTTAACCGAAACGTTTATGTGTTGTTGATTTAAAAAAAGATGTCAAAAACAGAGTGTAAAGCAGCGCGAGACATGACCGAGGCGGTAAGTTTGTTTGATCTGCTCACAGTCTCCTACAGGTAGGATTTAATGTTTATGTAAAGGCATTTTTTTCCCTGACCGTTTTTCTGTCCTATTTAGATGGAGACCACGATGCAGCAGCTTCAAGGCAGATTCCAGGCAATTTCTGAACAGCTGGAGTCTAAAAATATCCTTTCTGTAGTAGATTTCCTCCTCTTTGAGGCTTAGCCGAGCATCTGTTTGCTGTCTGAGCTACTTTCAGTCAACTAAAAAACACACCTGACAGCAAAAGTAAATGCAAAAATCAGTTTTATTATGACTATTTTTATCACTTATTAAAGGACTTTTTTCCCCCAGCCCAAATAAATGACCACTAGGGGGCGTTCAAACATATATTAAGTATATATATATTAAGCAGTAATCCAGCTCTGTAGTTTTTAAGCAAAGTAATGATGGTTTCAAATATGTTAATTACAATATTTGAACATGTTTGTACTGTAAAGTTAATAGAGGGAGACTTTAAACAATGACATGGCAGGGGCCCCTTCCAGATGGTGGTCTAAAAATACATGCAAATAGTCATTAAATGAGAAACAAATCAAACAGCAACTGCAGGGGAAATTGTTAGCATCTGAAGTAAAAAGTTAATAAATAGATTAAAAATACTGTTTAAAGTATTTTTGCACAATTCAGAGTTGGTGGATGTTCAGGATGGGGACTTAATTTAAATCAAGATTCGATGCAATCTGTTGGTTTTCCTTAACTAGGCTGTTATTTATTATGAAGACTGATTGGATGACAATGAACCGGCTCAAATTGATTGTAGCTACGTAAAGTGCCCTGAGATGACTTTGATGTGGAGTGGCGCTATACAAATAAAGCTGTGTTGATTGGATGGCCTTGAGAAAAGAAACCATTCCTGAATCAGGTGGTGCATGATTTGATTGGCCTACATCCCCGTCCTGAAGGTGGTAGCAAGTGTCTGCGATGTCCTGGAGTGAACTAAGACGGCAATCATTGATTTTTCTGTGCAGTGTTGATGTTGACAGCTGCAGATCAATCCCACGCTGTGAGACAGCACGTTAAGATGCTCTCTGCTGCAGGGATGAAAAGCCCCCAGCAGCTTGTTCTTACTCAGGATCTGCTGAAAGGAGGCGTTACTCTGTCTTTTTAACAGCTGTGGTGTTTAAAGACCATAAAGGCTCATTTATCCTCCCATTCTGTATGTTAATGTGTCAAACATCGCTGCCCACATTCTCCCACGTGTCCTTTATGTTGGCGTGGTTGTTACGCAGGACTTCCACTGGAGGGCAGTGCCGCATCAGAAGCTGCAGCTTCAGGATTTCCAATGTTTTTTTTTTCACTTCTCAAAAATGGAAAATTTGTATAAACGATGACAATGAAACGAGGGAGCCTGGTCTAATGGGAGGAACTAGATTATTGGTTAAAGGTACCAGTAGGAATACTTTATTTTTGATCATCCTTAAATACACCCAAAATGACATAAGCTGCCTTTTACATGGAGCATTTTTAATCTGATTGATTATGTAAACACCTCGGCTTTTCTAATCGGCCTCGATCAGAAAGATGTTTTTGTTGGAAACTGAAAGACTTTAAGATTATTGAACATCTTGATGGTCAAAAGGTTCAAAATAAAAAAATAAAAACTTCAGACATGTTCATCACCTGCTCTGAAAACTTTATTGAGGCATCGCGATTAGCTAAAGAAAAGGTTTTGGCTGACGGGGGTGTCCCGGGTTTTTCTTATTTCTTTTTATCATATTGGTCATTAATCATAACTACACATTTAATTAATAGTTAATTGATTTGAGCTATTAATACATTATATTTCATAACTTTTATTAAAATATAAATTAAAACCTCTATACCTGAGTTACGGTGTCAAACATAACATGGCAGTATGACAGTTTCTTTTTCTTACTGTTTCTTACATTATTCACACCTCTCTACATTATCCGTGTGTAGAACACGTAATCTCTCTTGCAGAGGTAAGGATAACAGTAATAAGAGCATGGATCTTCCTCTGCCAGAACGGCTGTTAGGATAAACAACGAAGACGTCGTGCATTAAAACCGCGTAATGCACGGGTCCGAGTCGTTTAATCCCACACAGTAAACATTTTATTACAAATGTTTATTTTGTTTTCGCAAAACTTCCTAAATACGCTAAAGTACAGGAACTATTTTACGTTTCCCTCGATGTACTTTTTATGCTAAACAACGTTGTCCAGAGAATCCAGCGCGTTTCTCTCATTCACCTGTCAACTCTGAACCAGTTGTTTAACGCGTTGCTATGGTGACGCCCGTAACGGAGGGATATAACAGTGATTTACTGCCGAACTACGTGTGCATACATACGAACATAACCCATGTTAGCATGAGAACTCTCATTGACCAGTATGATCCAGGTTGGATGTTCTCGGCCAGTGACTTCGCTGCTTCTTCGCGGTGCCTCAAACTTTTCAGCGCGACTAGTGATGAACAATGTCTGAAGCTCATCCACCGTACATACGGCACATGTAAACAACCCCAGGCAAACCAGCAGCTAAATGACAACCATCCGTGTGATCATACGGTGTGTTTATCTGCTGCCGTCTCAGAGGAACATGGTCTTTGAACGTCACCTTCAATCCCCTGGAAGATGGAGCAGTTGAGTGTCTGCAGCTGAAGGTGCAGCAGAGTGAAAACGAGTTAAAGAGAGACGGATCCTGTGTTTTTGGATGTGGTGTAAAACCCGTCTGTGAGAGCTGAACAGGAAGTTGATGCGATATAAACTTGAAGGTAGTTTCCTGTGTTGTGTTGTGTTGTGGTGGGCAGATTTTTCTTCAACTTTCCCACTAGATCAGATGGGGACCCGCATCGACGACCTGGAGAACAACGTAGCCGAGCTGATGACGCAGGCCGGGATGGAGGAGCAGCCCAGTTCAAAGTGAAGGACTTTTTCCACAAAACAAGTGTTTTCACTCGACTGGTGACTATCCAGACTCTGAAATGGGGCTTCTGAGTGGAGCCAGATGTAGATGTCCATGTTTTCCCAGGTGCTGCTTTTTGTTTTCAAAGCATATCCAGTCAGTTTCCAGCCGAACAAGAAGTCAAAGGGCTCCATGTGGAGATGAATTATAAACAAACATTGTCTGTTTTATATTGTGTCTCCCATGACAAAAATGTTCGCCCCCCCCCCAAGGCACCTCCTACCTCCATAAAACCACCTGACCAACATATTACTGCCTAATGCAATAGCATCAAAAAGCTCGTTATTTCCTCCAGTTTTCTAAGATGTCTTCAGTCACGGGACTTGTTGTTTGTAGCAGTGGTTAGCGTAGAGTTAAATTAAAACCTCAGTCATGATTTAATTTCAGTTTTATTAGGGGGTGGAACATTAACGGTTCAGTTGTTCTTTATAGACCTTAGAGATGAACCTCATTAAATAACCTCTAATGCCCTAAAACCTAATGAACATGGTTATACTTCGGGGTCCTTCTTGTCTTTTTACAGGCACGTTGATGTCTTTTATGCACACAGTTGAACATGTATTCCTACTCCACACTAACACATGGACACACAGAGGGAGCAGTATTCATATTCTGGTAGTTACATTCATGGAGACGTGGATTCAAACTTGGGAAGAAAGCAACACGAGACGCATTCAACCCGCAGTTTTTCAGTCTTCTGTTGCGTCTAATGCGATGGAGCGACCAGGAAAAGGACGGATAGGAACGAGTTAAAATCAAAATATTGGGTTTTTATTAACCCAAAACATGATTAAACTCAAAACATGCAGAGATTAACAACAAAAAAACGCCTTATAAAGGAGGGAAAAGTATCAGAAATCTATTTAGAATAGATTAGAAGACACTAACTCAACCACACCTAACTCACTGAGAGAAAAGGGGAAGCAAATAATGACGGAGAGAAAGACACATAAACAACTAAACTCCCATTTCTAAAATAAATAATAATAATAATGATAAGTAGTGTCTGGTATGATAAGCTTAAATGCAGTTATGAGGTTGTATAATCCCACATGTCACTTACTGGGAACCTGTCACACACTTGCCGACACACAAATACTACTATTGTGTGTGTATTGGGATGGATCTGTTCCAATCTTATCACCAAAGAAAACATGCTTTAACATGTTTGTTGTGAGAATCTTTTGGCCGTAAGTCTGCAGAAGGTTGTAGGTCAGTGTCCATCCTTGTGTCTGGGTTTCATTCAGGAAAATATGCTTTTACCTGCAGTTTTCCTGCCAAGTTGATAAACTATTTAGCAACTAATAGAGTTTATTTTACCAAACAGGAAAGTATTTCATCAGAAAATTGGATTTCACTTTGATTCGGTGAAAAACTGAAGGCATTTTTGTGTTTTTGTTTTATGCAATAGTCAAATGATGCATAAATTAAATAATATATAAACTTTGAATAGCATGCAAGATCATTTAAATAATTTAAATATTTAATGTTAATAAACACAGACTTTGATATTAATTGAAGGGGAAATATCTCTGACTTGGATGGATCCAGATAAGAAAGGAACTTTGGAAACACTTCATGGTGCACTTATTGTTTCTGTTGTTTTACTTTGTGAGAAGGAGGAGACATCAAATGCAACGTTGATCAAATCTATGCAGTTAATTTTAGAGCTGAGGCATCCTGGGTAATACAGTTCACTCTGTTTTCCTCCTGTGTTACCAAAGATTATCCTGATAAAGCCAAATAAAGATTTTTGAAAAAACAAAACATATCCATTGGTCTCTTCTTTTTTTTAAATTTATTTTTATTTTTAATCATTTTAGTCCCAGAGTAAGTCTTTGTGTCAGAAACACCCCCCCCCTCTCTTAACACCTTTTTGACTCTTGTGTTTAAAAGATTTGATAAATGATTCACCAAGCTTCCTGGTTTAAAAAAACATTATTAATCATTAAAATATCAATGATTAAATAAAGTCTTCAGAATAGTGGTTCATTTTGTATTACGAGTATAAAAAGTTGTTTTAATGTTAATATTAAAATGCCATTTTTTCCCCACATCTATCAGTCTGTGATCCTGTGTGAGGAGTTGAGATATTTATTTATTTATTATGCTCCAGTCATTGTCATGCCGTTTGTCCTGTTTAATTAACACTTTGTTGTTGTATTTATCTCTTAATAAATCATCAGCTTCATGCACGGCTTGTCCTGCATGGCTGTGTGGAAACGCTCCAGCTAAGAAACAAAACACTGCAAACAAATGACACAGTCCTCAAAGAAACATCTGCCTCCCGCTGCTTGAAGCCGTCAGATGTAATAACAGCTGGATGATGTAAAGAGGATCCTAAATCATTCAGAGGACATTCAGTACAGAGCCCAGCAGGAATGAATCAGTCCAACCAGATAATCTGAAGTACGATAAGAAAAGACTTTATTTGTCCCACAGTGGGGACATTGAAATGTCTTCGCAGCTCCAGAGAGTGGTACCTAGAGGGAGGATAAAAAAACCCAAAACAATAATAAGTAGTTAAATGTTTTACTCTAGACTGAAAATCTTTATATATAATTTGTTTCCATGTGTAAAACCTGACGAATATTAATGGTCAGAAAACATGAAACCTGCTCTCTGAATGGTTCTCTGATGGAGCAGCAGCTCCCTCTAGTGGTCACATGTGGTCATTACACCGTTAACATGTTGCTGACCTTGGTGCTGAAATGTGCCTCGTTCAGCTTATGCATTTATTCATATTTATTTACTAAAATTAATTTAAAGAATTGATTTAAGACGTGTTATAGAGAATATTAATATAGTTGTGTCCAAGCTGTCAGATTTTCTTATAATTTGTGTGAATGTTCAATCAGCATTTACACTGATTGAGGTCCTTTTCCTAACTTTTATTTACTTTTCGGACATCCATAACTTCCACATATTTAATCATATTAAAACAATTCATACACCAAAATATTCAGAGTTTTAAAAAGAAAAAAAATATCTTTAACAATTTTAGAAATGTTTGGCTTTTTTCACATGATTAAAAAAATGATTTCAGTGGACGAAACCTTCCGAATCCCTCAGATAAATTCACCTAGAGACAACATTCAGCTTGTTTATATCTTCAACCATTTAAAAAAAACATCCACATTCAAAAACTGACATCAGTCATTTTAAATTCCTAAAATAAAGTCTTAAGTATAATATTCATCTGATACAAATTAGTTCTTCAAATAATTAAATTTTTTCAAGCAAAGTTCTTTCATCTTACAGGATTCAGCACCGTGAGCATTCGCACAGCTTTCACGAGGCTTAGAAAGCAGTCTTGAACAATAGTCCCAAGGCTCTCTGAAGGTCTTTCAAAAATGTATTTTAAACATTGGCAGCTTCTTCACACACTTTCAGCCCAGTTTTTGTACCTTTGTACCATTTTGAGAGAAATGTGTCTCTGTTAAGCAACTTACCGATCTATGACTCATTCAGCATAAAAAAAGGCATCAAGGAACGAACTATAGTGTCTACACGTAGCCGACAACATTTAAACGGCATCATCGCTGACTCGCAGGAACATAACTGATTTCTTTAGTTGAGTCAAAGAAAAAATGCCAAATAACACAGTTGGATGGAGGTATAAAAGTCTTTTTGTGATAACAAGATGATTCCCAGAGAGATGTTAGCTGAAAACTAAAAAAAAGAGGAAACTGATCAAGTGTCTGACCTAGAAAACTATCTCAAGTGGATGAATAGAGTCCCGGCTAGTGGAGTCTGAGTCATGGTAGGGATAATCTGGGAGATATTAAGAGGAGCCACTAGTTGTCCTTAATGGCTGTTTGAGCTGTAGGAGGGCAGGCAGGTATAAGATAAGTGATGAACAGGAGATGGCTGGCATGGAGAAGAGTAAACAGCTTCTTGACAAACAGGGAGAAATCAGGAGACCCATGAGGAAGCACAAGAGACAAACATAAGGAGGGGAGGTGTTACAAAAAGACCTGAGGCTGACAAGCTGGTCTATGGGAGCTGCTCTAGTGATGAGCTGATGAGCAGCAGGTGTAGCACCATGAAAGCTGAAGCCGAGAATCCACCGAAGAGGACGGATTCACAACCTGCCCATCCTATGACTCAAAGGAAAAGAGGTCTGGCTACCTCGTTGTGCTGAACAAATTTGCTTTGCCAAGGGGAAAATAAAAGGAGGATATAAGGTTCCCCTTATTACTTGATTATTCTTCTTTATTTTGGATTTTATAAAATAACTTTTTAATGCTGGACCTGACGAGGTGGAGACAAAAGGAAAAGGGAGCTTGAGGTGAAGAGAGGAGGACAGAGTGAGGAGGGATGCAACAAATGTACGACCAAACAGAAAACCAGATGCTACAGCTGCAGAGAAACTTAACGACTTCTGTGAGAAAACAAAGCAGACCATCATCAAGAGCACCAATAAGAAGACAAACAGAGGCTAAGCCAATACAACATAGTGACTGTCTGAAGCACAGTAGTGAGCGAGTGCAGGATGAAGGGAATGAGATGTGTTCAGTGATGAATGCGACCATGCAAAAGCAACCATGCCCCCTCCAAGGATCATATGCAGACAATTTAAGAGGGCTCCAAGGCCCAACCACGTGGGGCATGAAACCCAACCAGCCCACTGTAGGGATGACAATGTCCCCACCCAGAGGAAGGCAGAGTAAAGCCCCAGCCAGAGGCTCCAGGGGGCCAGGAACGACAGCTGCTGGGCCCAACAGGCACCGGCTGCCCAGGGGCAAGCAGGGTGCAGGACCGAGAACCACCCACCCCACCAGAGGAAGCTCTGCCCAAATAACCCAGGAGGACTGGGCCCCCCTGGACAGCCACCCTCAGTGGGTCAGCACCCTCCTCAATACTCCAACCAAATGCCCCGAGGACCTAAATGCACCACCCACCGACCCCCATACAAGTATTGCATTTCTTAATATTTGATTTGCCAACTCCAATGATGAGAAAGCCAAAAGGAAATTGTGCAGAACAAGCCCTGGGATGAACTAGAGCTGGACAATGAGCCAAGACTGATCACTTCACTGTTACTGGTTTAACATCCCAACCAGGTTTTTACCGATGTGTCTACATCAGGGGTGTCCAAAGTCAGTCCTTGAGGGCCGCTGTCCTGCAGGTTTTTTCAATATGTCCCTGCTCCAACACACCTGACTCAAATTAATTCATCATTGTGCAGAACTTAATAGGCTGCTGGATCCATTTAATTTGAGTCAGGTGTGTTGAAGCAGGGACATATTGAAA
>JBBBVU010000018.1:5346801-5364301 GCA_037177055.1 Atherinosoma microstoma
TGAGCACAGTGGAGCATCTTCTGATGGCTACTTCCAGCAGGATAATGCACCATGTCACAAAGTTCAGATCATCTCCATCTGGTTTCTTGTACATGACAATGAGTTCACTGTACTCCAATGGCCTCCACAGTCACCAGATCTCAATCTAAAAGAGTACGATGTGTTGGAATGAGAGTTTGGCAACATGGGTGTGGAGTCGACAAATCTGCTGTAACTGTCTGATGCTATCATGTCATAAATCTCTTGTTGAATCTACGCTATGAGGTATGAAAGCAGTTCTGATGGAAGAAAAAAAGGTCCAACCCAGCACTAGCAAGGGACAGACCTATCATGAACTAAGGATGAACTAACATGAGGTTGTTCATTCTGTCTGCTTATTTTGTTTAATTTGCTCCTCCAGTTTATCTGGATGTAGAAGGTTAAACTCAACCGTTACATCCTCCCAAATAAACATTTGTTATTCACTCAGCTTTATGATTTATTTGACTGTCCTGCATATTTGAGCTGTTTTAACTCTTCTGTTTGTCTGATGCAACATCAATTGCATTGCCTTCAGGCAGCCTGACTCAGCTTCTATCTACACTATCAAGGAAAATGGCAGATGTTAACCTGCAGCAGAGAGGTCATCTTCAGACATTTTACCTAATCTCATTACTTCCCCATGGATGGAAGAGAGGGGCGAGAAGCAAGAAGAAGATAAGGAGAGAAAAGCAATAAGTGACAGTAGTTGCAACACCTAATGTTAATTGTACTGACTGGTCAATTCCCAACACACACAGAGAGTGTGTTCGGGTTAATGTTCAGAGCTGCTAATTAGCTGTCAGGGTAGATTCCTGTTTCAGAGACACACTCGTCTCTCTTACTCACACCCTCTTTGTCAAATTTGACAGCAAAGTGAGAAAGGGAGTCAAAAGAGTAAGAAAGTGGGGATCAGACGGGATCTCTGAGTAAAATAATGAAGCAAAAATGAAAGAAAAAAAAGCTTTGATATCTGAAAAGCGGCTTATACATGACAGAGTATAATAAATGTAAATGTGTCCATTGATAGTAATGATAGGTCTGTCCCTACCTTGCTCTCTGGGACCGCTCACATGAAATTATAATGAAATTAGCCTTCGTTCTCCAGCAACTCTACTGTATTTAGGATTATTAAATGTAAATTTATATTTTTTAAAGTTGCTGAGAACAACTCTGTACAAAGAAGAATGCTGCACAAGTTGCTGAACATAATGGACAATTCTCAACGCGCCCACACAACACAGTTCGGAATCAGTGTGATCAGTCAGAGGCTTCTTCACGTCCACTGAGACACAGAATGATACAAAAACGACAACGTTTGTGAATTATTTTTTGCAAACAATTGATTATTGTATTTAAAAAGCACAACTACAACATTACTTATCTTTAATGTGAATTGTAAAGGAGTTTTAACCTTTGATCTTATTCTTATTTTTGAGGGAGCTTGGCAGTCCCTGACAATATACCCATAGAAGTCAAACCAACATATATTAATCAGAAAACAAGTTTTTTTCTCAGTCCTGGTCCTCAAGAGCCGGTGTCCTGCAGGTTTTTATGGTCTCCCTGCCGCAACACACCTGACTCAAATCAGTAGGTAATTAACAGACTTGCGCAGAGCTTGTTTGACTCTGAGTCAGGTGTGTTGCAGCAGGGACACTTCCAAAACCTGCAGGACAAGATCCCGGTTTTACATAATGGTGTCCAAGTCTTCCCGGCATGTGATTGGTCGTATGGTGTCTCCTTCAAACTAAAGTCCAGCCCCTTCCTGCTGAGCAACAGCGGCTGAAGACTCTGCTTTCCCCGAAGAGCAATCACCCACCATGATGGTTTTTCTCCTTTTCTACATGTACCATAAGAGGATATTTAATCTCCAGTAAGCAGTTATACACCTGCAGTTATAGAATAAGACACTTTAGTTACTTGTCATATTTGCCCACCTGAGGTCGGATGACTTTACACACACCGTCTCTCTCATGCTACTTCAGACAGCCTCACTTTCATTTAGAAATAATCATACTATGAACAGTAATAATTGCCTGCAGTGCTCTCGCACCATTGCCGACTTCTTTAGTTTATCCAGATCAGCTGTTGAAAGGTTGCTGCTTGTAGAATTATGAGGACTCCGCTGGAAGCTGTCCATCTTTAGAGGAGGAAGACGGCTCTTTGAAAGAACTGTTTGCTGCACAGCAGGAGGTTTTTGAGCCCCGAAGTACTATGGCAGTAACTCAGTAGATAAAAATGACCTTAGTCTTGTCCAGAGAACCATCTTACAGAGCTTTAAAGCAAGCTTCATACCCACAACAGTATTTCTGCATCACTTCTTAAAACTAAATAGTGGGTGCGTTGATCGTGCATTAAAAAGAGTAGTCTTTCCCTGCCCTCTGTTTTCTTTTCTGGTTTGCCTGAATGGTTGGTCCACTTCAGATTTTGTTTAATAAAAATCAAGTTTTTGGCAACACAATGGACCTCTGTACCTCAAGGAGCAGCAGATCAGCTGACCTAAGGCTCTGAGCAGGATGGTAGGTTGTGGAGAAGCTCAGAGAGGTAAGGGGGGGCCAGACCGTTTAAACATTTAAAAGAAAATAAAAGAATCTTAAAATGTACTCTAAAATGCACGGGCAGCCAGTGGAGGGAGGCCAGGATGGGGGTTATGTGCTCCTTCTTACGTACTCCAGTTAGGAGGCGTGCAGTTACGTTTTGCACCAACTGGAGACGTGCGAGGGACGACTGGCTAACCCCAAAATAAAGTGCATTACAGTAATCGAGTCGAGATGTAATAAAGGTATGGATTACTGTTTCAAAGTGCCGTTGTGCAAGAAAAGGTTTGACCTTAGCCAGCTGTCTGATTACGATCCAATTTAAAATTACTGTCCATCTTAAAACCCAAGTTTGAAACTGATGGCCTCAAAAGACTTACCAAAGAAAGAAGGCATATTTCTTTTCAAGTGGCACATATAGCTGACTATCATCAGCATAAAAATGATAAAAGATGCCATGCCTTCTCATGATAGATCCCAGTGGCAATAAATACAAGGAGAAAAAAGGGCCCCAAAATGGACCCTTGTGGAACCCCATAGGGAAGCAGAGCAGAGCTGGATTCAGCGTTTCCAAGGCTCACACTCATGCTTCTGTCAGAGAGATAGGACTTGAATCACTCCAGTGCAGTACCACGGATGCCCACTAGGCGTAACCGAGCCACTAAAGTGCTTGTGGTCCACGGTGTCAAATGCTGCTGTTAAGTCTAATGAAACAAGAATAACATGATCAGCAGAGTCATTGGCCAAGAGGATGTCATTAAACACTCTCAACAGACCTCTTAAAGGTTTGATTGAAATGTTAAATAATAGACCCTAACTCTTTTTTGTTTCAATGCATAAAAAATGCATAAAAATAAGGTTTTTATATAAACAAAAAAAAAAAAAGCTTACCAACAAAATCAGCTTTATGAAGTTAAATTAGGTTACAAAAGAAGCTCTGAGTAAAATTAGATTAAGAATGATTCTGGTGATGGAGAGTTGGTTCTTCCAAGGAGCCAGACCTCCTATCATAATGTATGAGCTCTCACTATATTTTACATGAACATTGTTCCAAGAAATATCATCCATGTATTGGCTGTGTGGTTACTTTAGGGTACCTGATGGTACACACACCCATTAGGCCTATGTATTTAACTTACTGTCAACCTAATATGAAGAAATACTTTATTATGTCAGTGACTATTGTTTAACGATTACATTACACTTTAAAACTATTTTTATCACCATGTATTCAGACAAGATGGCGGAATCCACAAAAAAACAGTTTCAGATAGTTTTCAAGCCATATAATTTTTTTTTATCATGTGTCCAGAAACAAAGTTATTACGGGTTCTTTTTTCAAAAATCCAAATATTGGCCCTATCTTGGCTAGAGAAACTGATTTTCCGGTGCTTTGTCAGAGCTGTTAATCTACCAAAAACCACTTTATCCTCCTTATTTATGAAGATTATGATAGTTACCAGCTTTACATTTAGACGATGACTCCAGGATGACCCATATGATATATCACACTCATTCCTCGTGCCACGGGGCGGTAGAGGGGGTGAGACTCAATAAGTTTGAGAACCACTAGTCTACAACATACTTTTATTTTGAAAAACCACACCCAAATTGAATCAGTCACGTGTTCCAGACTATGTGAGGCCTCTTTTGTCATTGATCACGTGGTTTTTGAGCAATAAGATGCAAGCATCGGCGTGAGGCTCCATTTGGCAGGCCTCGATGTCTTGGCTTCAAACATCCCATCACCAGAGAGATCTCAGAATATAAGTAGGATGCAAGATGGATGCTGAATTAGCCGATAGGGGGCGCGTCACAGAGAACATCTGCAAAAGATCTGTAGTACGTCTTTAAACTTCAAGATAATTTGCATAGTTATCTAAAAATCCACTTCCTTTACAAATACCATGAATGGCTAAATTAGCCACAAGTCCTCTTATTAAATCATTTTCACACAATATTGAGTTCAGTTTAGCTATTAAGAGTTTTAAAAATGCAAAAACACAACCTTTGATGATTTGAACTGAAGAACAAATGAAAGAGGGATAAGAAAGGAAAAAGATAGAGGAGAACTAGAGGACAAGAGGAGCGGAAGTGTCCGGAGAGGAGGGAGAAGGACGATGGAGGAAAGAGGAGAAGGGAGGGAATAGCAGGCGGAAGGAGGAGGGTGGAGAAGCCGTCCTTAGTGGAGTGCGGAAAGGTCAATTAGGCAGTTTACAGGCCTCCATCGAATAGGATTACACACTACACGCACACAAGCTTAGACGCACACCAAGCCATGAATGGAGGTTTGGATTTCATTATCCAGCTGCCAAGTTGCCCATCAATTAGCATGAATAAGATGATATCAGCTCCTGCTCCACAGGCACATGTTGTTATTCACGTCATGCATCTCTCAGGTTATTTTATCACAGTACAGTGTTAGGTTCTTGTGATACCACAAACCTAACTCCACCTTTTTAGTTTAGTGTCAGTGGAATAAGTAGGAAAAAGAGGACTTGAACCAACGCTGAACCGTGCCAAAGTGAGGAGATCAATGGTGGGATGGTGACAGAGAACAGAGATGAAAGAGAGAATAGAGGGATGAGAGGATGAGGACACGCTCGATGGGTTGTATCCCATGGTAACCATCTGTTGCTGATGGACACACACACACACACTTACCCAATATTCATGAATATTCATAGAGGGGAAGGGAGAGAGGTTCATATTCCATTTATGCTATTTTCAATAAAGCATATTTCAATTAGAGGGCGAGAGATTCATTTTACATCAATTAATGTGATTTCAATAATTGATATTTGAATTAAAAAGGAAAAGAGAAAGGCAGACAGCGTGACAAATTGATTAAAAGAGGAGGGGGATGTCGTCATAATACTTAATGATGAATAGTTTCTTTCCTGATGCTATGAGACTCGGTTTGGCCTGAAACTTCAATGCAAAATGTTTGAGTTAATTTAGCAGAAATAAATGTGAATAACTTCTTGCAGAGTAAAAATATACACAACAGTCATTTCAACAAGATGGTGGAAACATTCCTCAGAGATTTTGCTCCATTTCAACATGATAGCATCACATCCATGATGAGAATCTCCCGTTCCACCACATCCCAAAGGTGAAATATTAGATTGAGATCTGGAGACTGTGGAGGCTGTTGGAGTACAGTGAACTCATTGTCATGTTGGAGATGATCTGAGGAAACTACTTGTATTCATAATCTCATTCTTTTGGTCCCTACCCACAGTTTGTGAGCATAGTGATGGAAGGAATGTAGAACAACTGGTAAATCGAGAGATTCGCCTCTTGGTTCAGCTCCTTCACCACAACAGACTGATGCAAAGTTTGCATCATTGCCAAGTATTGAAGTCATTTCTATCCACAGCTTTGCCATTAGATATGATTAATTCTTACACACTGTACATTTAATGTTGTTGACACCAAATTCTGACCCTACCATCTGAATACAGTTGAAATTAAGACTCATCAGACCAGGCAACGTTTTTAAAATATTCTGTTGTTCAATTTCCATGAACTTGTGTTAGTTGTAGCATCAGTTTGTTGTTCTTAGCAACCAGGAGTTGCACCCGGTCAACAAGGTATTTTGGTCCAGACAACTGCTACTTACTGGATATTTTCTCTTCTTCAGACCATTCTCTGTAAACCCTAGAGATGGTTGTGTGTTAAAATCCCAGTAGATCAGCAGTTTCAGAAATACAACCATGCCACGTTCAGAGTCACTTAAATCCCCTTTTCTTCCCCAAACTGATGCTCAGTTCGAACTTCATCCAGCCATCTTGACCATGTCTACATGACTAAATGCATTGAGTTGCTGCCATGTGATTGGCTGATTAGATATTTGTGTTAAAAGCAATTGAACAGGTGGACCTAATAAGGTAATTCAACAACACCATTAACGGTGTATTGTGGGATGCTCTGAGCCCACTGTATAGGGTTTATAAAATCTTAAAAACAGAGTGAAATAGTGAGTAATTTTGGACATAGCCGATGTTTCCATCCGTCTTAGAAAACTCAATTTTCTAGGTTGCCAAAGGTGACATATTCATCTCAACCTTTCATGCATTTATTCACATAACGACTGGAGGTCACCTGCTTTTTTAAAACTGAAAATATAGGTTGTAAGAGCAGCTTGCACAAGTGACCTTCGGTGTCGATTTTTGGTTGGAAGATAGCTCCTGTCCACCTTAAATAACCTTCCTTTTTTGGCATTAACGCAGTATCATTCAATTCAATACAGGTTTCTCATCCACCTCTCAGAAAGGGCACCAAAGAAAGTGGATTTCTGAAAAAATCTCAAATTTTTTCTCTGAAATGAGTCATTATTTTTTCCATTTTTACTTCTCATATTACTGAAAGTCTATCTGTTCAGGCTGAAACAGGTTGTTTTATCTCGTTATCTGAGTCTCTTTCAGAGTGAATGATGCTTACCTTGGATTGAAGGACACACACACACAGAGTAGTGCTAATAAGTAAGTGTGTGTGAGTGGTCGTGAAGTGTGATGGACGTTAACCTTGTATTGGAGGTTATTTTAATTCCCAATAAGAGGCCCCTGCTGACGCTGGCTATGACCACAGTTCAACACATTTTCTTCTCTTTCTCTGCACTCAGTTTCCATATTTTTCTTCACTCTCACTTTTTATGCAAATAACCTCAAAGCATATTTCCATACAGTGTCTTGTTTGTACACAGTAAAATCCTCAGTGTAAAATAGACAGTGTCAGAATATATGAACTCTTTGATAGCCATTCCAACATTTAGATTTAGACTCCTGATGACCAGCAGTGTTGGTGAGAAATGTCAGAGTTAAAACAAAAGTACTCTTTACACTGTATAATGTGTAGTGTTGAAGACAAAGGACTCCAGCAGAGTTATTCTAAAGATTAGAGTAAGATAAACAGTGTTAATAAGAAACACTCTCTGGAAGACTTGACCGTCTTCCACTTAGTGTCAGACTGACCTGAATTCTCCCTAAATTAACATTTGGGGTGGCAGTGGGTCCGGTCATAGAGCAGGTCATGATGATGATCAGATGATTAGAAAGTGTTTGGTTTGAATCCCATTCATTCTGTCGTTGTGTCCTTGGGCAAGCTCTTTCGCCCTCCATTATATTTGTATAAATGTTCGGTGGTGGTCAGAGAGACTATTTGTATGCCAGGTCAGCTGTGGCTACACATACAGCATACAGCTTGGGTTGGCTGTTTTTCTGGTTTATTTATTTATCTTTCTTTCAGAGGGTAAATGAAAGAAAAGGAAGAAAGAGAGAGTAGAAATGAAGGTTAAGAGTAAGCGAATTGAGAGAAAGACCCACTGGGCTCGAGACACTGATTGGTGGTTGAAAATAAACTGATTTGCAGTCTGGTCTTATAAGGTATACACTGCACTACACACTAGGGGTGTAAGAAAATATCGATTTACCAAAATATTGCGATATTTTGCGTGACGATATTGCATCGATATACAAAATCACAATATCGATATTTTTTTCTAAAAAAAAAATATATATATTTTTTCTTTCAAAATCAACAATTTGTTGTGCATACAAACAGTACACAGTGGTGGTATTGATATTTAACACCACAATATCGAATTTTTAAGAAAAAAATTTCTAAAACTTTTTTTAAATAATTTTTCATAATTCAACAATTTGGTATCTATGCAAACATTAACAGTGGTGATTCATTTCTGTGTTGCATCTAAACTTGACTTTTTGTTAAAGTTTACTTGAAGAATCTGAAGCACTTCAATTTTAGATTTATATACAGTAGATATAGAATGTTAACAGGAAAACAGGAGAAGTTTTATTTTCTTTATTTTGCACCAAACATTTTTTTTTTAGATAAATACTTTAATAAAAAACATAAATATTCTCCATGTATGTCCATTTCTTCTGTAGTGAAATGTAAATCCTCTGTTCTCATTCAGTAAGTTGATGTCAGACATATTACAGGTTGGACTTTTTACTGTTGTAACAGTTTTCTTACAATTTAATTCTGGTAAAGAAAAATCACAATATATCGTCTTACCTATAGTATCGCAATATATCGGGATATATCGTATCGTTGAACCTGTATTGTGATATATATCGTGTCGCCAGATTCTTGCCAATACACACCCCTACTACACACTGTACTTCATGGGACAGTGCATTCAAAAATATGGAGTAACTGTATCACTGTGTTAAAATGTAGAAATAATGACATATAACAAGTTATATTGAAATAAGAAATAACAGCTCTAGTTCCTTTGACAACAGACTGTACACTATCAATCAACTGATATCATTCTGGTGCAAAAGGAATTATTGTAGCTGTAAATCTCAGTACATCTCTGTATTATTGTGTGGCTGTTAATTTCTGATTACAGAAACTAAAAAAAACTCTAATTAAAGCTTTAAAGGTACAAAGGATTGTCATTGGGGTGGTACCTTTAAAGGTGCAACTGTTTTACACTCAACAGTGCAGTTTGTACCTTAGAAAGACCAACACTGTACCTCTGGCGGCTGTCTGGTCTTCATAAATTACTGCACTGTTTAGGGTACAACAGCAGCATCTTTGAGAGTATCAGGCCAGTGACAATTAAGTTCTTTATTTTCTGACAGTGTAAACAATCTTCTGACAGAACAGCACATCGATTTAGATGTATTTCCGGCAGCTTTTTAAATGAAAAGTGCTCAGTGGGGTTGAAAGGAAAGATCAAACTGATTTAAGGCTAATATTACAAGATAATATGGTTAGGGTAAAGGGGTTTTGGACTGAAATGGGAAAAAATTCCTCCAGATTTGGAAGAGTTTCTTTCCACAATAGTCCGACTTCAATATGAGGAAGAGTTTCCTCCACATCTGACATGAAGGATTTCTTTCTGGTAGATTTTTTTGGGGTTGTTCCTCTATTAACATCAAATCTTCCAGATTTAGTAAGCTCACTGTAGAGTTGTCTCTGTTGTTCTTTCTCTTCTACAGACTGCTTCTTAGTAGATACTTTATCTACCTCTGACTTTTAAGTTTTCCCATTGCTTCTCCTTGTTTTCCCATTATTTTTCCACCTCCATCACAGCTCTTTCCATGGGAGCTTTACTTTCTTCCAGTTCAACCAGGAGACGGCTCTTGTGCTGCTCCCATCGGTGTTTTTCTTTTCACCAGAGCAGTCTTAAGATGTTTCCTCCAGCTCCTGGGCCAAGCAGGTCTCAGCTCTCGATGCCCTCGTCCTATTTCCAGCTGGATGACTCTGCTGTAGACGTCTGCATGTAGACGTTTTTTTCCCCCTCAGTTCAGCATGCAGGATGCCGTCTCCTCAGACACAGGTATATTCAGAGATTTTATTTGTCTTTCAAGCTGCTCCATCTCAGTCTGTTTGCCCCTAAGTGGCATCCTGCCGTTGATTCTGGAGCTCAGTTCGGTCTTAGCTTTGTTGGTTTCACATTGCAGCTCAGACAACAAAGTCTAGACCTGACCAAGCAGCAACACCAGATCATAAACTGCACCCCACAGGCTTGTACCTTAGGCAAGGTGGCTGCATCACTTCATCCTCCTCTCTTCTTACCCTGATGCTCCCATCACTCTGGAACAGCATACATCTGGACTTATAGGACCACATGACCTTCTTCCATTGATCCAGAGTCCAATCTTTATGCTCCCTAGCCTTTTTTTACCCCCCAATTATACTCACTGATAAGTGATTTTTTTTTAAGGCTCCACAGCGCTTCAGTCTCAATCCCTTGAGTTCCCTTCACATAATACGAGTAAAAATATTCTTACTTTTAATATTGAACCTAGCCGTGAGGTTGTTGTCTTTTTACCATTTGATTTCACCAAATGTTTAAGTGATTACATATCACAATAATTTAAATAAAACTTTTTCCAACCACATTTCTTCCTGATGATGATCGTTCCCTACTATCCTTCCAGTTCTTCATAATTCGTTGGACAGTTCTTAACCCAATGTCAGTAGTTTCTGCAAAAAGGGTGACGAGGTGGGGCTGACAGGGGGACTGTGTGCGTGGGGATGGATGGTTGACACCTATCAAACTCTGAGCTGCCTGTAGCAAAGAGCTAACCGAGTTAACCTGGAGCTAACATGAGCTAACCAGCTAGCGGAGGAAGCCGGGCTAAAGCTAAGGTGCCTGACACCTGTCAATCTTTTGAATGATTATTATGATGAATTTCAAGATTGAATAACATCTAAATGGATGAGTAATAAAAAAAATGTATTCCCCCTATAGATGTCATGAAGGTAAACTTGACCTATTAAACCATAAATGTTTTTTGTACCAGGCTGTAAACATGTTTAATTCTGCTGTGAAGTTGGACTTTTTAACATGGGAGTCTATGGGGATTGACTCCCTTTTGGAGCCAGCCCCTAGCGGATGAGGGATGAACTGCAATTTTTGGCACTTCCGCATAAGCTTCACTTTTAACCAGCGGAGGTTACCGCTTGGTAGGGAGTCACTGACATAGCTGACGCATCTATCGCTATTCAGCTTATACCCAACTTACCAGGTACGGGTATGGTTGGCTGTGAAAACACAACAGTAATCAGGATTTACAAAACTTAACCGCACCAAACCATCCCATCCCGAGCCGGACCCAAATGTTAACTAACTCTATAGTCACTGTGTTAATAGTTTTGTTTACATCTGGAATCTTAAGGTAACAAGTGTTGATCACTAGCAAGTTTGCTGATGACGAAGCAGGTTGCCTACATGAACAAGAAGTAGAGAATCTGGTGATGTCAAGGGGGTTTTGTCCGCTATGTTGGGGGATTACTGCTACTGTTTACAACATCTACACTTCCAGGTTTCTAACCAGTATAAACACATATAGTACTTTTTCTAGTACCATATTTTTATATAGGCTATTGATTTGAATATGTGGATATTTGGACATTGCCTGTGTTCTTCCCCCAGCTTGTTCCACAGTTTGACCCACAAACAGACACAAAAACTTTTTCTGGTGGATTTTAAAAAGTGAACTTTCAGTTTTCGGTCCCCCCGTAAATTATACCCCCATTTCTCTGGCTGAAAAGGTTTTGCATATTGTATGGTAATAAATTCCTGCTGTGCTGTATGATAATTAACCAGGTCCTGGACTTTTAGTAACTTAGAGTGTAAAAACAGAGAGTTTATATGATCCAGATAACCGACTCAATGTATAACACGGACTGCCCTCTTTTGTCGCAATAATAGCAAATAGAGTGCATTTTATAATTATTGCCCCAGACCTCTATATATTATGTTAAGTAAGGTAATATCAATGACCAGTAAAGTATATGTAATGATTTGTAATCCAGGACTTATCTAATTTTATTTATGATTGAGATGTTTTATGCCACTTTATTTTGCATGTGTCTGAAGTGGGGCTTCCAATTAATATTATTATCTAGTATCACTCCCAGGAATGTTATCTCTTTTACATGTTCAATAATTTCATTATCTACATGTTTCAAATATTTAGTGATAATTATCCATCCATTTTTTTAATTTATAATTATTTATAGTAATAACTAGCTCTTTATGATCCTTTCCAGAATAAAGAATATTAGTACCATCTGCAAATTATATTAATTTTAGTACTTTAGAGACTAGAAATATATAATTTATGTATATGTTAAACAATTTGGGGCCCCATACTGACCCCTGGGGTACACCACATGCAATCCCTATACACCCAGACATATTCTCCCATCTTCACAAACTGTTGTTTCTCAGACAAATAACTAGTAACCCAGTTCAGTACCACTTCCCCAGCTCCATACAGTTGCAGTTTATTAAGAAGTACAGAATGATTTATGCTGTCAAATGCTTTCCTGAAGTTTACAAATATGACAATTGCATGTTTATCTTGATCCAATGCATTGATTATTTCTTTCGTTGCTTCCATTATTGCGAATGATGTTGTACTTTTGGCTGTAAATCTGTACTGACTCTGATTCAGTACTCATATTTATTCAGGAAGTTTTCTAGTCTTCTGTTTAAGAGTTTTTCTAGGATTTTTGAGGATTGTGGGAGGAGTGACACTGGCCTGTAGTTTGCTTACTGCTGTTTGTCCTTTTGCTTGAATAATGGTGTTACTTTAGCTCTTTTTAGGTTCTTATATTATCAGACACGTCAATTCTTGCTCCTACCTGACATGTTTTGACGGCTGTCTTCCATCTTCCTCAGAGGTGTCACTGGGTGGTGTGAGGCAGAAGTAGGAATTGAAGTGTCTGATAATATAAGAACCTATAAAGAATACAAATTGGAAGGTGTAGACACTATGAACATTATTGGAGTATTACTTCAGCTATTTTCATTTTCTGTGGAGATGTTTGGAATGATAAATTATGTACTTTAATGGTTTTAAAATGCAATCAACAACTCTTTTTTACAAATGCCGTCACAATCAGTAGACAGTTTGTTTTTACAAGTCAGAACAACAGATTTTACCTCCAACTCATCCACCACTAAGAGGAAGATTGAGTGAGGATTTTTCTCTATCAATTTTCCACTCACAGTGTCTCTTATTATAATTTTTACCGAAGTTATTCATAAAATACTCTGGATATATAATTTTCTTTGTCCCACTTCTTCTTAGTTTGTTAATATTTCCCAGATGCCTTTTATTCTTGGTCTCATTCAGCAGATTCCTATAATACGCTTTCTTACTAGTTCTTATTATGTCAGTTCATTTATTTTGATATATTTTGTATTTCTTTTCAGATTGTTCAGTTCTTCATTTAATAAAGTTTCTATAAATAACATTTTTATTTTTTACAAGCATTTTGTAGTCCCTTGTTTGGCCATAGGCAATTTTATATCTATAACTTTTATTAATTACTATAAGTAGACAATTCTTATTATATAGCGATTTAAATATATGAAATTGTTGTATGCCATGTCCACTTCTTTTTCCTTGTAGACAACATCCTAATCTTGTTGCATCAAGTCACCTTTTAGTGAACTGATAGCATCTTCAGTACGTAATCGCTTATATGCTTGTTTTACATGCTTGTTTTCTGTTCTTACCCCCATTAATTTCATAATTGACATTGAAAAAACACAAACACGGGTAAGTGGTCACTGATATGATGCATCAGTATGCTACTAACTGTACCATATTGTGTTCCATTATGTTTGTAAAGATGTTGTCTATCAAGTTTGCACAGTGTGTTGTTATTCTTGTTGGTGTTGTGATTTGGAGGAAACATGCAGGGTTAAACTAAACATTGTATTTAAGAATTCACTGGTTGGTTTATACAACTTTGATTTAATAAGATCTATATTAAAGTCTCCACAAACAAAGAAATCCTTTCTGGCCGGTCTGTGCGTGCTTCTTCTCCATACAGTTTCTAAATCTGATCCTGGCTCTCTTATAGCTTACCATAATGTTACTCCTGTTTTATAATTTCAATTGTCAAATATTCCATCAACTCCTCCACAGTTGACGTCATGTTGGCTACCTCTTTACTTTTCAGTTTTCTGTCAACATACAATGCCACTCCTCCACCATTTTTTGCATTTTCTATTCTGTGTGTACATCTCACATCCAGATAAAGTGAAGTTTGCTTCTTTTCCATGATTAATCCACATTTCTGATGTGGATATAATCTTGAATGGGGTCTTAAATCGATTTAAAAAGTCCTTAATATTTTCAAAGTTAGCATAGAGACTCCTGTTGTTAATGTGAATTATTGACAGCTAATCGTTATTCACAATTCCATCCAATTGCTGCTCCTGATAATAAAAACACTCATTGTTGACATGGTTGAAATGACTATTGTCAGGGTCTATGTCACTTAAATTGTCTTGCAATACTTCTTGTTGAAGCAAAAGGAGCAGCAAAAAATGTGAAACCTAGCAAACATGTGGATTCAGATTTATTTATTATATTTTCCATGCCTGTTATGGTATTTGGCTATCTAAAAACATTTATTATGTCGAGATATCTATGTTATATAAATAAAAGAATGAAGCAAATCTGTCAAAGGGCTTGCGACATTAGAAATAATTCCCATTGGGGGCAATTCTGTGTATTTTCTAGCTTATGAAACAGTTGAATTTTTTTCTTTTCAGCTTTTGTACATCATTATTATAACCATCCGCTTTGATCTCTCTCTCTCTCTCTCTCTCTCTCTCTCTCTCTCTCTCTCTCTCTCTCTCTCTCTCTCTCTCTCTCACGTTTGCGAGCGCGCGGTCAACGGCAAAGTGAGCACGACACAGACGCGCGCGGCGAGAGCCCCCTGCCTCTTTTTTTGACAGGCCGCTTCCTCAAATCAGATGATAAGTACCCACCTTCAAAAGGGCAACTCGACCAATCACCGCGCGGGGGAGGCGGGGTTTATGCAAATGTGTTGGCAAGGGAGACGCAGCGCTTCATTCATCTTCTTCCAGAGAGAGAGGTGAGTTAACTCGGAGGATATTTCACATGTGAGAGAAACTGCTTTGGAGGAAAATACTGCCGCGACATTAGCTGGGAAGCGTTTTCCTTGTCTGAAAGGGAGCTTACTACTCTTCCAAACACCACAGGCTGAGTAGAGGTAATTATTCCTCTTTATTTATTTTTTTTTTACGTATATCATAATATATCATAATGCTGCCGCGTTGCCTTCAATATCGGCGGAAACGTGTCAAAATAAGCTGTTATCTGTTAATTAACGAGGCAATAAGCGATGGAAAGGAAGTCGTTCTTTTTGCTAAAGGCTATAATCCAAGAAGAATGAACTGAACTCTGCCAGCGAAACACTTTGTTTAGCTCGCCAAATGGCACAAAGTCTGTTTCAGTTGTACTTGTTGAGTAGGTGGGATTCAGTGTCTTGCTCAAGGGCGCTGAATCACATAGATACTACTGTGTTGACCACGTCTGCAGTAGAGAAGGGTAACACATTGCCTCACTGGGATATGTGAGAGTCAGGGATGCAAAAAAAAAAAAAGAAAAAAAGAAAAAAAAAGCTGTTTTCTTTGGCATAGATGTGAAAATGCAGCTTGCTAATTTAGAGATGGAGTGTCCTTCATGGCTTTGGTAGCAACTGATGGATGAATAAACTCAGCCCGATTGTCTCTGACACGCAGAGCATTGATAACATGATCTAAGGATGCAAATGGAGCCAGTTAATGTGCTTATCTGTGACTACATCTGCGCTTGAGGAATACATGGAGCCTGCCAATGCCCTCTGAGTGGCTGCTTGTCCTCAGTGTAACAAGTGCATCAGGAGTCGGTGTGCTATGTCTGCAGCTCGGACTCCTGCTGCTTTGGCACTGAAACTCATTTCATGTTATTCCCATGAGATGGAGAAAGAGTGTCCGGCTGAACGGGAGGTTTAGTTTAATGTCTGATTTAGTTCAAATTCTGTAGACCTGCACCATTTCCAAGAACCAGCTTCCAATGTGCGCGTGAGCCTGTTCACATGTGCAGCTGCCCATCACTGATATATCGGATGGGTTTTTCCATCGTACTGTGTGCGCACATTGTGCAAAAAATCTTGTGCCACCTTCTCATTTCTTTATACTTTGCTTCCAAGCGGCCAGGCTTTCTTAAGATCTATTTAAAGTGATCTTGAGGAATAGTTATCCCGGCTTTCTGAAGGTCTTTCAAAGTTTTTCTGTACACATCGGCTGCTTTTTCACTCAGTTTCAGTCCAGTTATGCCTGACTGCCAATTAACGCTGACCTATGATTCATTCAGGCATAAAAAAAAAAGGCTCCTAACTCAGGGGATGAGCCCGTGTTGTGTCGACACATAACGGGCAATTTAGTGAAGAACCCATCCTACCAGCAGCCTCTCGCAAAGACGCATCATTTCTCTTTATTTATAGTTGGATCTGTGAAAATGGTTTGCTCCAATAAGATGATTCCCAAAGAGCTGTTAGCTGTAAACTGGGCATATCAGAAAAAATACAATGAAACTTTAGATGTAGAAGACAAAATAAGTAGTGTTGAAAGTGAAAGTGACGTCCTAAATGGGGGACGAACAAAAAAATCCATCAAAGACCTGACACAGGACCTGAGAGATGAACCCGGACCTTCATCTGGTCCACCTACGCTTCACTGAGGCCTCATCTGGTCTTCATGGAGGGTGGCTGTCAAGAAGCCATTCTTAAGAAGGAGAAAATGCTGCTGAGGTACAACAAGCGACACAAGAGCTGGACTGGAAATTAGTGACACACAACAGCTTTTTATAGAGTGATGAATCCTCCCCAGAGCCCAGACCTCTATATTATTAGAGCAGTTGACAGAGAACAGAACAAAAGGTAGAAAACCTCCAAAGAAGAGATTTTGAAATGTCCTCCAAGAAGCCTGAAGAGCTATCTTGAAGACTACTTAAACTAATTACAAGAAGAGGGTTCAGGCTGTGTTATGAATAAAGATGCTTGGATCAAATATTGACTTCCAGGCTCGGTAGAATAGTAGAAACTCTTACGTGATGTGTTTTAATTGACATTTTTGGCCTCTTATTTCCCATTTTCATGGCCACGTGGGGAGAAATGAAGGGTGGAGTTGGACGTTAGCACAGTCCTGTAGCTTTTATAGACTGTGTTTTGTGAAAATATTCAAGCACACACACATTGTTGACAGACAGTTGGTAGCAGTGAGGTCAGTTTGGCTGCCGGCCTTAAACCTTGCAGGTCTCTGAAGTGAAGGTTCACTTCTGTATGTGGGTGTGTTCAGGTTTTTTAGCAGTACTGCATGTATGCCAGTGTTGTAGCAGTGTGATAGTTTGTAATCTTGCCATTTAAATACGCCGGGGTAGACGAGTCGCTCTCAAGACTCAACCTGTCTCACGCGGTGCTGAAATCCCATGAAGGAGCTCTTACGGTTCTACACTGTTAAAAAAAAAGATAAATAAAACAAAAATAAAGAATATTATTCCAGCAGCTGGAATACTGTGAAAAATACTTTGAAAATAAGATTATACCTTTTCTTTTACATGGGATATTTTGTTTTATTTGAGTTTTTT
>JBBBVU010000018.1:5394624-5407737 GCA_037177055.1 Atherinosoma microstoma
ATGAGTCATCCCACGAAGTCAGATTCTGGCCAATAGCGGCCTGCGATCTGCACACGTCACCATTTTTGGCCCGACTCCGCCCTTTCAGAACCTTGATGGAGTAGGTGCTAAAAGTGTATCAACTCGCCCCGGGAAAATTGTAATGTGAACACAAACAAATCAGGCGGCGTGGTGCTGGGCCGGGCTGAGTAGGTGCTAGTGTGAAAGGGGCAAATGTTTCCAAGAGCCCAAAGTTGTCTAAACATTAGTCCCTTAGCTAGTTAGCTACATTTGCCATGTTGCAGCGCCCCCCAGTTTGAGAACCACTGATATAAACTATTTTGAGTTTTTCATTATTATGTAATAATAGAACTACTTTACATTGCCGGGGCATCCTACCTACATAGATATATAAAGGTAGCATACTATGATGGGGTCATTTACCCTATCGAGGCATCCTACCTTCATAAATTTACTCTCTTTTTGATTTTTGAATATCTATATCTATATATTTATGAGACAATGTGGATTTATGATCTTTTAACTATTTGCTGATAACATCAACCTGTGAATTGTATGAAAAATATGCATGGTATTAGAGTAGCACAGATTGACAGATATACCTATAAATTCAGCCTGCGGAAGGATTTTTTGACAAGGTAGCACATTTCAAGAGAACACCGGGCCTGGGGCCCTTTACTGCTCTTCACCCCATGTCCTGTGAAGATACTGTCCAATAAAGGCCTCTAGTGCCAAAAAATCTTTCAAAGTGTGCTAGAAAAATTTAAGTTTGCACCTCATTTAAGTATAAAGGCCATTACACACCAGAACCGATGTAAATAAACGACATGAAATTGCAAATAATTCGGAGGTAAAATATCGACATTTGTCAATGCACACCGAGTACGATGCGAAACTGTGAATAGATGATGGATATTCTAAAAAAAAACTCCCAAGGAGGCAAAAAACTAACACGTACTCATCAAGCAACAATGATATTGTGCTGATATGCAGACAAAAGAAAAGAAAAAAAGAGCGAATTTTCGGCAATCGTGACTCGTTGTCCACTGAATCAATAGAACATATTGTGATAAAACTTGTGATTTACACCCCTACTTCAAGTATGTTCAGCTAAAAAAAAAAATAAGGATGGGATTAACTCAACTAAAAGCCTGTTGTTTGGTCCATGTGCTTGTCAGTGTCAGGAAAAACACAAGAGTCAATGCTGCTAGACAGAGAAATCTGTTGATGAACAATACATCAGCTGTGTTTGTGCTTGTCATGGTGCGTGCATATGTATACACTCCCTCATGAAGCTAGATCAAACTGCCCCGGCTGCATTCATCAGCCAGATTCACCACCACTGATATGGCGCATTAGTGGCAGATTGCTGCTCTGTGTCCATGTGTCTGTAAATACCAGGAAGGCAGATGATGAAAGTCTCAGACAGCTGCTATCAGCAGCAGGGGGAGGCATACTGATGTGCTCCCCAGTCACTCCTGGCTGCACCAAAATCTTTGGTAACAAATCAGAAAGGATTGAATAATCCTCACCAGGTTGGGGGTAAAGTCTTGTCCCCTTCTTAATGTAATCTGAGCTTTATTAAGGAGGTAAACATGCTCTTTATGGCTCTCTTTTTCATTCATGAAACCTGACAGTAACTAAAACCTGCCAGGAGTTTTACACGAACCTTGTATGTGTTGTTTTTAACCTGTCTTTCTTTTTTCTTTTCATGGTACATTTCAGTTTGCAATGTAATTGTTTTCGTGTCCCTATAGCCGTCCTCTGGGTGCCCGAAGTCAGTAACTTCCTCAATCCTCGATCATTTGCTTTGACTTATTCAGTATCGCCGTGAAAAATAACAATAATGATAGCGAGGCTTCGATAATCCGAACAGTCTCGCTTTTGTAAAACGACTTATTTGAGTAACAGGAGGAGCTACTAGACCCACATGGAGTGGGGATAATCAGGACTGTAATTATAGGCCTTATGACAGAACAGTATTTCTGAGAAAGGCCAAACCTGCCTCCCATGATTCACTGTTGTTTCACATGAAATAGCTGTCTCTCCTCTTCCTCCGTCCTGCTCCTGCCCCTTTTTTTTTTATTTTCTTCCTCTCTAAATGTCAGACAGGAAGCACTTTGATAATCGGCACAGGCAGGAGAACTTTGCTGAACTCAGCTCAGATCTAAAATCGATGTGAAACAGAGCAAAAGGTTGAAGAGGTAGCTCAGGTGGTGTGACACATGTGAGGGTGAATGAAAGCAGATAACTGGAAGGTGTAACTGTGTGCATTCAACAGGAAAAAGAAAGGGAAAAAAAAACAACAACTCCGAAATATGCAGCTACAACCCGATGTGTGTTAGTTAGCTAACTGGCTGGAAATGCAACATAAAACATTTCAGTTTTTCCTTTTAAAACAAAGAAAATGAATAAAAGTTGAATAAGAAGATTTCATATCTGTGGAGTAAATATGAAGCTACTGCCAGGAGAAGCTTAGCTTAGCTTAGCTTATTGTAGTTAAGCTTACTGTGGGCTAGCTTACAGCATCTGAACTTACAGCCAGCTTACGCCTGGTTCAGACGACACAAATTCACTCGATTTTGACCCGACAGACGCGTCGCAGACAAACGTTTACTGTTGTGCCCGATTATGGGTCGCAGAACAAGCATCTTTATCCCGTGTTGTGTGACATAATGAAAGACAGGCGATCTGGCGTCTAGGAGGCTTCAAGACCACGACACTGAAAGTCTGGCATGTCAAGAATTTGTCCATATTGTCCATACATATTGACCAAGAAAGACAGAGTTTTAAAAGTTTTAATAAATTTGTTACTTCAAGTTCTGCAAGGTAGACCATAACGCCCTCCCCTCGCCACCAAGTACACCGTCTTCTTTTTTTCTTTTTCTTTGCTCTCCCACAGCAGAGGACAGCCACTATCACCCGAAGTGTGTCTGCTGCCATGATTGACAGCTGCTTGTCCCGCCTCCCGTCTTGTGCGCTCGGAAGGTGCTTGACAGCACGGGGTGATCGGGGGCCGTTCTTGCAATGTGGACACTTGCCGGTGTTACACCAAAATCTGTGACCCGTCAGAATCTGTGACTGCAGGGGGCGATAGTGAGTTTTTCCTGTATTACTGTCCTAATAGACGTGAGAAGAAGAGTATTTACGGAAAACTTTGAAGAACGAACACATTTCATTTCTCATCTGTGGATGTAAAGCAGCCGACATTGTTAAATATTTCATTATCAACTAACTGATTGTGTTTCAGGTGTAATATTCAACAGGAAGAGGCGCTCGCCATAGTAACCGAACAGTTTCCCACATGTATGCCGATGTGCTGTTGTCAAACAATGTATAACAAAGCTTTTTTTTCCCAGATGCATGAGAATTTAAGATGGCCAGTTTATCAGGTGTATGACCGTACTGTACATGCATTATAATAAACCCAGACTTTAATAAAAGGGATTTTAGGAACTCCTCCACCTCCCCACGATATTCTGGACCCACCTAACATTTTATACGACCCTGTCTAGGTCTAGGCCAGTATAGTCTAGGTCACCATTTCTGATAGCCATCAGATTATGTATCCTTACTTACTTTAATACAGAAAAAACTCACTATCGCCCCCTGCAGGCACAGATTCTGACAGGTCACAGATTTTGCTGTAACACCGGCACAAGACACTGAACAAATTCATGACACCGAGTCTGTTAATCTGACATAGCGACCATCGTGAACGACGGAAAAACATTGTGTAGTCTGAACCAGGCATTAGCTTACTGTGGTTTAGCTTACAGTGGCTTAACTTAGCTTAGCTTGCTGGGGTCTAGCTTACAGGTCCTTACCTTACAGTAAGTTTAGTTTACTGTAGCTACTGTAAGCTTAGTTTACTGTAAGCTTAGTTCACAGTAGCTTAGTTGACCGTGGCTTAGCTTACAGTAGCTTAGTTTAGCTCATTTAATTCACAGACAGCAGAAAAATGTGATTGAGTTTTAATATGGATTGAATAAATTTGGCATAAAAAGTCAACGGGTCAACATTCAGAAAGAAAAGATGAATTTATTTATTTATTTATTTTTAACTTTTGAACTGAGGGAAGCTAATTAACTCACTGTTTCAGTCTTTATGTTACAGGAAGGCTATTTGTTAGCTAAATCAGCCATCGGTGTTAGCTTAATATTTACAGTGTTGTAGACTTATGCCAGTCCTCTTATTTACCAGCCTAAGTAAGCCTGATTCTCAACTATATGAGCTATTATTACACCACAACAACCTATAGAAGATGTTTCAGTTATCTAAATGCTGCTAGCGAGCAAGAAATACGACTCTTAGTCTTTCAGTGTGACTTAGGGCAATGTTTCAGAGTGGAAAAGCCCAACTGTGCGTTAGACTGTTATTTCCCTCTTTCTTTGTGGGGAATACAACTGTGTACTGTGTAATTTGGGAAAGGAGAGGCTAGAAAGCACCTTCTTATTTAGCATCTCTGTTAGCACTAAGAAAGTAGTTGTTAACAGCAGCTGCTACTATTTTTTCAATTTTCTTCTTTTCTTTTAAAAAAAAAATATGTCATCAGTTCTGCAGCAGGGATTTGCAATCTAAATGTTGTACTTTTGGATTATTTGTCACTTGTGACATTTTTGCACAAAACTTCCCTCCTGTAAGTGAATGCGATTATCTCCTTGTCCTCACATGGCCAGTGAAGATGCTCCCTCCCTAAAGCATCAGCGAGAGCCTCCTTTGTGCGATAATGTAACGATAAACCTACGTGTACATTATAATACGAGTGTAATTGTATTTATGAATATAAACAAATATAAGATGTAAATGTACCACTAGCTTAGACCTAATTTCATATGTCACCACAGCTACTGTGTGTTTGTGTGCGAGAAAGAGAGAATGAGCGTGAGTCTGAGTAACTGTGGGTTGTTGTGAAAGCTCAGTGTGTGTGGCACTTGTGCGAGTGTTCAGTGTTTTGTATTTGTATCATTTGTCTAACAAGAGATGCCTCAGTCTAGTTTAACTTTGTAAAAATGTGAGTGTGCATCCTCACACTGAAGCACTGAGTATTATTACCCTCAACTGCATTTGCTTTTGTGGTCTGCTGGTATATATTATGTACCGTCTCCAATATGGAAACACATTGTTTTGTTAGCCTACTGTCGCAGTGCTACAAGTAATACAGGCACATGGAGGTTAGTTAGTTTGCACCACATTAAGCAGCTTGAGGTGTGAGGAGACAGCTGTGATGTAAGTGATAAAGAAGCTGTTCTGTGTCACAGCATCACCCAGTGGATGGAAGAGTAATGCTACCCCTCGCCACAGCTCCACTGCTGGACAGTTTCCCTTTGTTTATTATGTAAAGAACATGCCAGGAGATCAAGGTGAGCGATGTTATATAACACAGACAACTCTCTGATCATTCGTTGCGTTGATGTTTCCACAAGAAGTGCACAAATCTGAGAATGGGAGTGAGAATTTCCCTTTTTCTACCCCATTTTGGTGACTTTACTAGAGTTTGATGCTGGTTTTGTCATGTTACTGAGTGACTTGTTGGAAGAAACTGGCACACTCTAGCTGCACTAATATTTCTGAGTCAGTAATTTACCAAAGGACAAAATGTGACAAACCCACTCTCAACTGTGCAGTTTTTCCATCTTTGTAGAGCTTTATTAGCCTTTTCAAAGTCATTGTTTTGGTTTAGTGCATACGGTTATCATTCATCAACACATGTCCCACATATACAGGCAGCTGTTTTTGATCTACAGAAACTCTGAAGACTACATAACAAATGTGGAAATACTTCTCAAATCAAGTGGTTAGCTTCACTAACCTGGAAGTTAAAAGTAAGATGGCATGTTCAATGACTTGTGTGATGATGAGATGTTTGCGCTTCGCTATATGTTAAGTCATTGACATAGATGACTAATACATCGACTACTTGCACCTCAAAGCAACATTACATAAGTTTCTGACCATAAAACGTTGGAACTGTCATTGACCTGCAGCATCCTGAGGCTGAGAAAACACTTTACAACTCTTTTTTTGTTTCTTCCAGCCTGGGGCATCATGCGTTAACTTTACGGCACTGTGTCACATGCTACTAACTAATCAATTGGAGAAAAAGAGACAGAAAGTGAGAGAGAAGGAGTCAGCATTAGAATGACTTTTACTGGCTGGACAGAGCTCAGAGAAGAAACAGGATGTAAGACAAATGCCAAATTAGCCATCGTTAGGGGGTGCCAAAGTTACAAAATAGCTCTCAATTAAGTCTCTCCTACTAATAATGACAATTTGATCAATCACATGACATCACAAGATATTTTCCTAACCAACTATCTTGTTATCAAATATTTTGGGGTTTTTGATAAAGACATGTGTCTCCCAGAATTACCAAACAGTAAACAGACTTTTGCCTGTTTTTGAGGTATTTGTTGTTTTTTGGGCAACAGTAAAGCAGTGGAGCCTCCGTTAATTGACGTACCTGGTGTCCTATCTCTATTTGTTGTTTTATGAAATCTATTATTAAAATTAAATAGAAAATTATCTGTCACATTATCTTGTTCCAGTGTTTTAGTCATTTGTGACCATGAATTAATATATTTTCTATCGATGTCACCTCTGTATAAAGGCACTGTTAGCCTTCTTGAACACTTTAGCTAAGCTAACTCTGAATTGACTATTACCCTTAACAGCTCCACATGAATGTTAATGCTAATGCTAATTCTGTGAGCAAGCATTTACTAACATGACAGCTTTGGATAATTTGTTAACGTCTCTGCTAATGCAGCTTTAAACTTCCAGTATATATATATATATATTGGAGGTCTAAAGCTCCATTATGTCACAAATAAATCATTTTCAAAAGTTGTTTCGAGTTAAATTTTACACTGGAAAATGCTCTTACTTTTATTTAAAAAAGAGAAAAAAAAACAAAACAATGACGATAAGATTAAGATGGGCTCTACAAAAATGGTGGTCGTCATTTATTTCTGGTTTTTTTTGCCTCTGTTGTTTTGCCTCTATATTACAGTCATAAGCACTGTTAATTATCCAATTTCACATTCACCAATATGCAGTAAAATGGTTTATTGGAACAGATTGGCTCACAAAGTGGCTTTGCAGCGTGTTGATCTCAGCAGTGCTCTGCAGATTAGACTCTGTCCATCTTAATTAGTGCCCCTTCAGATCTCGAAAAACCTCTCACGTTTCCCACCCAAACTAAGACTGCACACAAACAGTTTTTGTGTCCCGCTATCTTAATTGGATCCTCTGTTTTTTTTTTTTTTAAACACATGATCAAAGTCAAAATGACCCAAACAGAAGTTCAGCTCTCGCTCTGCATATTTTATGTGCCAAAGACAGATTGTGTTGCATTAAGAAAGAGAGATATGGGACTTCTTTGGATGGAATAGGAATAGGTGGCGCTCATATGAAGTGATGCTGTGCTGATTACATGTGATGCAGTTCATCAGCTGTCGGCTCTTAACACATACTGAGCTGTGTGACAAGAATATAAACATGAATATTCTTCTCTTCTTGACAGGGAATCATTTGTGCTCTGTTTGTGCAATATACTTCTACTCTTCAACATTTCTCTATAATGTTCATGTAAATGTCTATATGTCCCGTCAGAGGACTTTTCTTTTCTTTGGTTTTCAATATTGTTAGAGGACTAGAACAAAGACAATGTAATTATTTTTGGTACATAGAATAAAACACATAAATGTCAGCAGTGACGTGTTGTCTTGCTTTGGTCCGTGTGTTTCTTTCTTAAATGTGTTTTCACACACTCACACACACACACATCTCAACTCGCTCTCACGCACACAGCAGCCAGCCCCGAGTATGAGTCACCATCTACTGATGATGCCACACTGCTGCAGTGATGTCACCAATCACGCTGTTCTCATGGTAACCGTGCTGCGGCCACGAGGCAGCTCACAGAAAAGCTTACAAAACAAGCTCTTGCGCCTCAGTTTCTACACATATTCATACACACACACACACACGTATATACACAGACTTGTGATATTTAATGACTGCGGAAATTAATTTGGCCCGTGGTGTCTGTGGACACTCATTTACTCAGCTGGAAAGCTATGGAGAAATAATTGAACACAATGAGGTGACTCATAAAGATTGAGCTTTGACTTAATGAATCAAGGCAGACAATCACTTTTCAGAGTTTGTTCCCTCACGAGGGGGTGTGAACATGAACGGACACATTTCATTCTTATTAAAAAGTCAATGAAGCTCTCGGCTTATGTGCTTTTTTCCTGAGTGATTTGTTTGTCAATAAAGACTATGCAAACTTATTATAGCTTCTACTCTTAGTTTACAATCCACTCCCTCTTTCTTTTTCCATTGCCCATTCCCCACCCGTCCATCACGGATCAATATAAATCTATTCCAAGCCTAACCACATCAGGCTCCAGCTGAGTGGAAAACCAAACTCCACAAATGCACACACAGGAGGCAACCAGCAGCGGGGGCACCGTGAATCACACTGCAGTAATAGAGGTCATGGTGAAGGGGTGCAGCTTGCAAAGCAGCCACAGGATGGAGCTGCAAGCCCAGCACCCCTCAGCTTCCAGAGCCGAAGAACATGTCAGTGACATTTTAACCGTAAAAGGCTTCACAAAGACCAGGTAAAGGTCAGCTGTTTACTTTCCTCGCGGCATTTTGTGTTCAAGTAAAAACAAAATGAGACAACGGAGAGGTGAAGGCATACAGTGAGGCCACAGAGCAGAAATCTTACGTAAGGTTTTTGGCGACGATGGTGAAAGACAGTGATATTTAGCATGGCTACAAAGCAATTAATGTTCATGAATAAAGAAATGAACAAGCAGGAGAAAGTCAAAAGCTCCCCATTAATCTCCTGGTACTGAATGTCACACACAATCATCACTCCAATCACAACAAATACACCCCCAATTCCAAAATAGTTGGGACAGTAAAATGTAAGTAAAAATAGAAAGCAATGATTTGCAAATCTCATCAACCAATATTTTATTCCTAGTAGAACACAAAAATATCAGATGTTAAATCTGGGACATTTTACTATTTCATGGAAAATATCAGCTCATTTTGAATTTAATGGCAGCAACACATTTCTACAACAACCAAGTTAGAACAGAGGCAACAAAAGGCTGGAAAAGTCCTTTTCACAAGATGGAAATAACTGGAGCAGCCTTTCACAACTAATTCAGTTAATTGGCAACAGATCAGTAACATGACTGGGTATGAAAGGAGCATTTCAGGGAGGCAGAGTCTCTCAGTTGTAAATATGAGATGAGGCTCACCAACCTGAAACACTGTATTTAAAACTGGTGGAACAATTTCAGAAAAATGTTCGTCACTTTAAAATTGTGAAGACTTTGAAGATCCTACTGTTTAGAATATCATCAGAAAGTTTTGAGAATCAGGAGGAATCTCTGTGCGCATGGAACAAGGCCAACGTTCAAACCATGATGGTCATGATCTTCTGGCCCTCAGGCAGCACTGCATTAAAAACAGACATGATTGTCTTCTGGAAACCACTGGATGGACTGAGGAACAGTTCCAGAAACCACAGTCTGTGAAAACAAATCCACAAATTCATGTTAAAATGAAGACGCCATCTGTGAACAGGATCCTGAAACACCGCCATCTTCAACACCTGCATCTCTGATGGTATGGGGGTTGCATTTAGTGCTTATGGTGTGGGCAGCTTTCACATCTGTGAAGCTCCATCAATGCTGAGAAGTACATGGAGGTTTTAGAGCAACATCTGCTCCCATCCACACAACGTCTCTTCCTGCAGTCCAGACCTTTCACAAATAGATAACATTTAGAGCATGAACCAAAAGAATCCGGCGGCCCAGGACCGTTAAGCTGTGTTGGGAAGTGTTCCTGAGTCCATGCAGTGATTTCCAGTTAGAAAAGCATGCCTGTATTTAATGCAGTGCTGCCTAAGGGCCCAAAGATCAGCATCCATTTTTGACCGTTGGCCTTGTTCCATGCACACAAAGATTCCTCCTGATTCTCGGAAATTTTTGATAATATCATGCATTTTCAGAAAGTAGGATCTTCAAAGTCTTCACAATTTTACGTTGAGGAACCTTTTTATGAAATTGTTCCACTACAGATTGTGTCTCAGATTGGTGAACCTCTGTCCATCTCTCCATCTGAGAGGCTCTGCCTCGCTGAAATCCTCCTGTTTTGTTACTGCTCTGTTTCCAATTAACCTAGGGCCTTTTATTGCCTTTTGGGCTGTGTTGCTGCCATCAAATTTAAAGTGACTTAATATTTTCCATTAAAAGCCACATTTTGACATGTGATATGTTGTTTATGTTCTATTGGGAATAAAACATGGGCTTTATGAGATCTGAAGATCATTGCAGTTTGTCTTTATTGACATTTTACTCAGCGTCCCAACTCTGTTGGAATTGGGGTTGATCAAATAAACCTCGCCCCTTATCAAAAATGTACAGTGCTCATATGTGGGAGGAGGACGAAGATGATGACAATGACAACTGGAAAAAATTGTTTATAAAATATCAGGCAGTAAAAATATAGGATATGATGTTACTGAGTTGTATTATAATTGTTATAATTTTGAGACAGGTAGGGTAGAGTATTTCTGAAGCTTAACACAGAGATGATCAGGACTAAAAGTCCAGATAAGTCAGCTGAATAAGCTTTTACCTTTCCTCTTTGTATAACCCTTTCTGTTGGAGTTTACTTTGAATTGTGCTGCAGAAGTGAATGAGTTTTATAAAAACTAATGGAAACAGAAAAAAATCAGAAAAAATTATTTACTTGATGACAGATGATAAGCAGATCCTGAAGTGGCTGCTAGCGGCTGAATCCAGCCAGGGGCTATACAGTAAAACTCAGAGATTCATATCACATTCATATCATCCAAACTCTTGCAAAGCTCGTGCTGACATCTCCCTGCCTCACTGTCACTTCTCTGTTTCATGTTGCCTCGCCTCAGGGATTACTGCAGCTGAAGCCAAAAGCTTAAACTGATACAACTCAGCACTTCTATAGCCCTTCACCTTATAGGCAAGCACCCAGTAGCCTACTTTTTCTCCCTATTTTTGTGCAGCAGCGACTGGCTCATCGCAGCTCCAGGTATCACACAATTTGACTCAGCTCTGGATTGAAGTTTGACTTGGAGATGAAAACTATTCAGAATGCCTATTAATATGCTGAGTCATGCTTTCTCACAGATGTCTGCACGTATGTGTGACTATAGTCAACCAACTGACTGCAAGGTGCCCACTTCCTGTAGTTGCAAAACAAGCCCAAATCATCAGCCCTCCACCATCATGCATCATGGTGTGGTAAGGGACGTCCCTGATCATGGAACTGTGCATCAGGGCCAAACATTTTAGTCTCATGGATCCAAATGTTTTTTATTTGGTTCAAATTCAACTTTGCAAACCAAAGCCACCCCATTGGCCCGGAGGTGAGACAAGCGGGAGACAAGAGGTCGCCAAAGATGAGGATAAGGATGGCCATGCCAGAACATTTATAAAGGGTAGCCAGGTGCATGATGAGATCAAGACCCATCCAGGGACTGGCAGGCAAGTGTAAGAGGGAGAATGCTACCATGGTCTTTAAAGTGAAATAACGCCTGCACCCTTCTTGTCTACCATAGCCTGGAATGTCAGAATGCCTACAGACTCCATGTTATGGACTGGACCAGGTGGACCAGGTGTCTTCAAATGTCAGGGTTGGTGTCTTGCAGACTAGTACCTGCAGGCACTTTTGAAAAATTATGGACTTGTACTAAAAAAGCATCATATAGACTCCTCTGGAGACTGGTTGTGTTGCAAGCAGGACATTGGCAGGCCCAGAAACTGGCAGGATAGGACTTGGTGTGGCAGGCTCTAGCCCGGGCTCTTCTCATTAGCATATTAGCCAAGCCTAGCACAACTTTATTTATAAAAGCACTTTACGACAGCAACCACTGAACAGAGTGCTGACTATAAAATAACTAAAACATAAACATTTAACAGAGAATAGTTTAACAGAATGTCTTCTCGGACAGGTAGGACCTGAACCATTCCAGGGCAGTTCAACGAATGCCAACGCAATGCTCCAAACATTTCATTAATATCTTGGGATCCACTTTGTCGAAGGCTGCTGTTTAATCCATTAAAACCAAGATCACATGGTCACCAAAATCTGCAGCTAAAAGAAGATGATTAAAACTCCTTAGTAGAGCTGACTCGGTACTATGAAGAAACTTAAAACCAGACTGTAAGACCTCAAAAACATTATTTACCTCTAAAAACTCTTTTATCTGAGTATAAACAATCCTCTCTACCACTGGTACTTGCAGCCAGACCAGTATGGTTCAGATATTGTGTTTAGGGTTCTGGCTTTTACTGTATGGATGTTGGAAGTGGAACTGAATGCATGTTTTGACAGGCACTGGTTGCTTAGAGACTGGTTGAACAGTGCAAGGACCCACTCAAAAACTGGTTGAAAGGCAGACAAAACCTGTTCAGAACCTCAAGACCCAGATGACGACCCCAGCATTGGTGGTGGCAAAATAGCTGATGAAGGCCACTAAGCAAAGCAGAGTAGTGACTGACTAGCTGACTCGGGGCTAACCCTAGCCAGTGTCACTGGCAGAACAATGAGAAACCTGTAAACTAGCTCTTCAATAAACCTTTTACACTATGACCTGTCTCCACCGTGGTCTGAGTCTGCTTTAAGGATGCACTATGAAACTTTTGTAAATGTTCTTGTTTTTTCTAAGTCTGATGTTGACTCTTGTCTTATTTATTGCTCTGTCCCTCTTTGACTTTCTTTTCTTATTTTCCTTTGATAATGTCTTCTAACGTTTCTTTGTTGAACCCGCCACGGTGCATGTTCAAAATGGCCGGTGTGATATCCGCTTGCTAGTGTGACACGATGCATAAAGTAAAACTCAGCTGTAAGATTATGCGGCGTCCTGGTAGAAAAAGACAAACGCAGTTTCTCCCCAGGATGCTGTTGGGCTCCTGAAATGTGCATAACAGACGTCACTGTGCCATCAAACAAATAAATTCAATCAAATTCAATTCATCTTTATTTGTATAGCACCAATTCACAACAATGTCATCTCAGGGCGCTTCACAGACAATCAGTTTG
>JBBBVU010000018.1:5410385-5422777 GCA_037177055.1 Atherinosoma microstoma
ACATATATATTACATTGAAATCATCTTGTGATATAGAACTGATAAACAAAAATCAGAGGAAAGAATATGTGATCATTCATCTGAAGGAAACAGCCACACAGGTAACACTTGTTTTCAAAATTTTTTCATTTTAGCAAATGAATGTCCAAAAAGACATAATTTAAGGTTTAAAGTCATACAGGACAAAATATTATTAAAGGTCTTATAGGACTCAATCCATTGCAAAACTGTTAATGTCATAGAGTTTAATATTTTCTTATAATTTTCTAATTTAATTCAATAAACAGAAGAGGATGAATGAAATTGGTCCGTTTGAAATAAAACTATCCAAGCAGCTTTTAATCAGATACTGTAATAATAATAATAATAATAATAATAATAATAATAATGATAATAATAATAATAATAATAATAATAATCGCATTTCTATCCAAATGAAAAACATAACATTTTCAAAAACATCATATTTCCACCACTTAATTTTCTTGTAACCAAATGGTTATAAAACTTGTAGCGCAACAAATATAGCTTCATAACTCTTCATTTTCTATACCTGCTTAATCCAATTCAGGGTCATGTGGTGGACCGTCACCCAGCTGCCATCACGTGAGAGGGATGCTATAACCTGGACAGGCCACCAAATAAAAAAATGTAATCCAGCAACAACAGCTCTGCTATAGAGTCTGTGGATTTTCACTTGTTGTTGATAGAGTTCATTTTTGCATATGTATATATAATGTAAACATGTTAATGTAGTTAACATGTTTACATTACCCACACTCACAGTACAAACGTGTGGGGTGTTGACAAAGTTCATCCTCCTAAAAAAACCAAGCGATTTGACTCTGTTTTAAGAAAATGGTCCTTCATGGCAGAATAATATCTGGCCCACAAATCTGTGTTGTCATCAGCTGCCTCTAGACCCTGGAACATTACAAATGAACTGAAAATACATCTGAATATCTGAGTGAAGTCTATCAATGCCTCATTCTCTGGAGGATCATGGATTATGACTATTATGCACTACTTTTTCCTGCTCTATACTTTATTTATTCATTTATTTTTTCACAATAAATCAAGCCATCTCATGCTCCCTTTGTTGTTTAACTCACCAAATCCGGCCGCAATTGACAATACACATGTTGATGAAAATGAAGAGCACTTTCATTACCCTGCATGTTCCTTTACTTTCTTTTTTGCAGTTTTTCTCTTTGGCAGAAAGCAGCAAACTGAACGAAAGTTGCCACCAGTCTCTTTGTAAAATGCATCTGTAGCCCAGCTAGCGAGTCAGACGACAGCTTCTCTGTCATGGAAGTATCTTGTATGCTTCACATTTGTAAGTAAGAAGCACAAGAACAGCAGAGTGAAATGTGGTATATTTCAGCTGTGAAAGCTTCAGATGTGAAAGAGTGCCTGTACGCCGAGGACAGCTCCACAACAGGGTGATAGATGCATTAAGATGGAGAATGATGCTGTTACTCATGGTGAGGGAAAAGGCAGATGTTCAGTAGGCTACAGCCCACTGGACACAATGACCAACATGTACAAGGAATTACAAGATGGTCTCTGTTTTCAGCAGTGCAAGAAGCACTCTGAGAGTAGGTTACTCTGTAATATAAGTTACTTGTTAATGGCAGTACTTTTACAAGTAACTTTATCCCGCACTCACTTTATGTCAATGGTTATTATTGGCTTTGAATCTTGCTGGTATAGTATTAGCTTATTAGCATTATTTGAAGGGCTCTATGAACTCATGTAAAAAGTCTTTAAAAGTCATATCTGTTTTGTTGAATTTACTGGAATATTGAACAAAGTTTGTATTCAAACCTTATGGGAGTGGAATTATAGTTCCATGTATTAGTCAGATCCCCAAAAACTGTTTTCATACATGTACAGGAGTCTTGAAAAGTGTGAACGTAAATGCCCAAAGCATTTGCTCTGGTTTCCTAGTGAAATCTACGAGCAGCGTACTGACGGAGCATTTGCTACCTGTTTGTATATAGATGCTGGTGAGCTGCTGCTTCAGTCGATCTACTCGCTCCTTTTAATATCTGGATACATTCAGGTGCTGACATCAACACAAGATTTATTTACTATTCTCAAAGTGTGGTGAAGAAAACATGGAGATTGCCATATCATATCATGTTCAGCCTTCATGCTACCCTTCATGCCCTCCCTCACACTTCCAGGCCTTAGAGCGCACCTCCAGCAGAAAGAGTCCTGCTGTGAAAGCGCATGTATGAACAGTAACTGTGGAAAAAGACTGACAAATTGTCTGTATGTTTTACAGCCTGGATCGGGACAAACTTTGATATAAAGCACCACAATGCCTTTGAAGTATCTTTAGTGTCCATGGTTTATTGTAACATTCTGGCCTTTTCATTTTTCATTAATTTGTGTTTCGTGTCTCAGTATCAAGTCTGTCAGCTTGTCTCAGTATCAGCTGACATACACAATCAGAAGATAAAGTACCTAATTGTACCTTTAGGGTTACAAAGGATTGTCATTGGGGCGGTCCTGGTCTATCTTCGCCCTGGGCGAATGACGTGCAGCCTGGGTGCTTACCCACTTCACCCATGGCAAAAACCACCTCTGGGTGGAACCTTTAAAGATGCTGCCGTTGTACTCCCATCAGTGCAGTTTGTATCTAATAAACACCAGACAGACAGAGGTGTAGTATTGGTCTTTTTAAGATACAAAATGCACTGTTGAGGGTACAAAAGCAGTACTTTTGAGGCAGTGTTTTTCAATCCTGGTCCTCGGGATCACTGCCCTGCATGTTTTAGATTAATTGAACTGCTCGTCAGATTCTTTGCAAGCCTGCTAATGAGTCATTCATTTCAGTCAGGCATGTTAAAGTATGGAAACATCTAAAACTTGCAGAGTAGGGGTCCCATGAGGACCAGGATTAAGAAACAATGCTTTAAGGGTACCACCCCAGTGACAGTCCTTTGTAACCCTAAAGGTATAATTTGTTTTGTTATTTCTGAGAGTGTAGGACTTCTTGCTGTTGTTGCTAGAATTATTTCCCTAAGGACAACGGCTGTATGTTTGGCATAAAGCTAATATAGCTTTAGGCCATGTATGAAACAATATCTGTATCAACACTATGACAACCTGATCTCATGACATTGATCCATGACCCCAAAGCAGTTTTGCTTACTTTTCTTTATTTTGTTCCCTACACAGACTCAGGTTGAGGTTTGATATGTCACATGTCATGCTACACAAGGATGTTACTGCTCTGTGGTAGTGGTTCCCAACCTATTTTCCTCGAGGACCCCTCGCAAACGCTAAAAAGCCTTGGACCCGCTGCTCCACTCCGTGCTGAAACCATGCTTGGTTTTAAGCTTTCAAAGCTGATTCTCACCATAAATAATGTATTCTGGCAGAGTCTTGTCCTTTCATGAAGCCAAAGTTAAATGAACAACATGTAGCCTTACTTTTTTTTTCTTAAAATAGGTGCAACATGTGGATATTAATCACAATGGCTCGGAATCTTCAAAGCCTTGGGGACCCACTTTGCTTTTCGGTGGACCCCCTTGGGAGTTGTCAGATCTTATGGGGACCCCAAGAACCACTGCACAATGGTACAATAAAAGAGCTGTTGAACACGTAGCAGTGGCTACATACTTGTGGCAGGAGGCTGTATCCCTCCCGAAGCCACCTTAAGATCCAATCCTGCACCAGTAACTTGACCAGTTGGCAATGGCAAATGAGAAGCAAACTTAACTTTGGCTCATTTCCTGCATCGTACACGCTCCAGGTCTTTTGTCACGTCCTCTTTCCACCTCTAACCATTTCTATTTGGCCACAAACTCTTATAAAGATGATGGAAGAGACGGCCAAAAACCTGTGAGCTTGTTAGTTCGAGATTTATTCTGCACACTTTTCACAGTCCTTTAACTTTTGTATTTACTCACCCAACTCCTTAATCTTATATTGCACATAAATGGCTACATCATGCCACATGGAATCTGCCACACAAAAATCAGCCACCTAGGGATATCCTGTCATGATTTACAACCATGGATTGTGACGTGACTCTGTTTTGGACATGTGGACAGAGACTGGGCTGTAAATAACCATACCATGCCTACATGACCCAGTTCAGGTACAAACACCAACACTAATCAAATGTTGTTCACTAATCACTCATATGTAGGATTTCTATCTTTCTCTGGTTCCTGTTTTTCAAGGAGCAAAATTGGCCCAGTTATATTGGTGTTACTGGCTGTGTACAGTCACACTTTCAGTGTTACTCTGTCTGCCAAGGCTCAGACAGACTGCATCATCATTGGCCTTTACCTTATCTATAAATATCCCCCACTCCACCCACCCTGCCACTTTCTGCTCACACCGTCACCTCTTGATTTTTCCCACTGCTTCCCCCTCTGGTCTGTTTCCAACTGTTGACTGGAAATCCTTTCCATCTCTCATCTATTCATTAGCCCATTGATAAAAGGGATGTCTCAGGGCCTTTGATGAGTAAATAAAAGATGACTCAGGGTTTAGTCATACGGCTGTCCTGCTGACTGGATTAAGATATAGAAAGGAAAGCTTAGCGAAAACATCAATAAACTCATGTATGTCTAGTTTTTACTCCGGTAAGTTTAATTATTGGCCCATGCACTCAACATAGAGTAAAGTAATTGTGGCTTTCTGTGTAGAGGAGTCTTGTGATCTATGCATTCCCACTGGGGAGGAGGCCCTCTGAGAGAGAGGGCAGGCAGTTAACACTTCCAGTATCAAATCGCAGCAAAGAACTGGACTCTGACTGGGATCCCTCCCAGACTGTGTGACATGTTATTCATAGAGTAAACTGACTCTAATGGATAAGCTGCTCCAAAGGTCTCGTACATTTGAAAAGCAGTGGGAGTACGGTTTTTTCCACAACAAACATATAATTTTAAATTCAGCATTGCTTGTTTTTTACACTAGTTTTACACAATTGTCTGTATTTATATGTTTCCAGTCAACAGATATGTAAGTTATGTCGCAGTTATTGCAGAAGAAAATGACCCTAAAGTCACTAAAGGAAATGAACAAATGTGAAAAATAATCTCTAATGAATAAAAACAAACTGTCATTCTGCTAAGGTGACAGGGAGACGAGCCCGGAAGGTGGAGGGAGGCGTGTTCTTCGTAAGTATGGCCCATCATCACGTGAGGTTAAAAGTTGTGTTTATGGCTTCTGAGCAACCATCAGTGCTGCCCCTCCACCCTCTTTAACCTCTTCTGTGCCGGCTGAAGCTGTGACCTGCATGATCACGGACACACCCACTTTACTAACCAAAAGCCCGACCTGAAACATCATCACGTGTCCTGTCGTCCTGATTCATTCTGCACTGGATGTTACCGGCCGGACTGAGCTATTAAAGCATTAGTTCAATAGCTGGGCCACTTTAACGTGTTTGCTTATGCTTTACTGATTTGAAGATTTTAATGCGGCCAGACAGACTAAATGCTCTCCTATATGCGTCAAACTGACACCTAAGGAGTATATAAACTCTTCTTCTGGGTTCTCTTCTGGATCTAATGAAACCTTCTGCAAGACTCTCTGACATTTATCACTTGGAACAAAGCCTTTCCAAACAACATGCACTGTGGCTCAGATCATATGTCTGGATGAGTACTGCAGTTGTTTGGAAACATGATAATCTAATATTGTAGTTTATTAAAAGTTGGCCAAAATTTAAATGTTTGATAAACAAAATGTCCCATAAGCCTCATATATTTACAGGCTACTATGACAGTAATGACGGGAAAGATTCCCATGCTGAAAACTTCTCAAAATGACAGCTCAGCTATGTGCTAATGGTCCGCTAATTATCACTGGATATTCCAACACTGACCAACAAAACAGAAACACTAGCGAACGTTACATTTCTTCATAATATGATATATCAGATTAACTTGTTTCCTCAGCAGTTGGGTACATGAAGACTGGGTGCATTTACTGCTGTTAAATATAGCCCTTTCATCCATTTTTTAACAAAGAAGTGGAGATATAATTAAACTTAAATTCCCCCTCAGATAAAAATAAAGATTTCAACTTTAACATATCCCTAAGATTATAATAAATATGTTACAAGACAATAAGAATCTGCCTTTGATGCTATGGCAGGCGATTTGGTCCTTGAGTCTGCACCACTTACATAATCAGAGTTTAGATCAGAAAACTTTTATGCACCACAGAGAACGTTGGAGGAACCAGTCCTTACAATTTGCATGATGCACATGTAAAGCTAATGTATAGCTGCTGCAGGGAACTAATAAATAGACATTTAAACAGTATTTCAAAATGATAAATTCACCACGCGCTAGCTGGAAGGTGAAGTGTGCAACCATCTGCAGAAGCAGCTCTGCAGGCTGAATATAGTGCTATAGCCTCGCTTGAGAGAACACCCACCTAACAGCTAGGCTAGCCAGCTTAGCAGCTAGGTTGTCTGAGAACCTGGTGTCTGAGAAGTTAAACTTTTTGGTGTAAAACTAATTAACAGGTCTTTCAAAATGATACAGGAAGTCAAGCTAGCAAGGACATAAAACAGAAAAACTACTGACTACCTTTGGAAGACGAGTATATTTTAAAAGTAACAGAAAACCAAAACCTAAAAAACTAAGAGATATAAACAGAACATGATCATAATCCAATAAAACAAAACCCACAGATTATGACATCAACTGATAGTTCAGCTAAGGCGTGAATAAAACCAAATCATCATGACTTAGAGATCAGGTGTGTGACATAGTGACATACTGGCACAAATAGCTAATTGCAACCTAATGAATAGGCTTAATCAACCCAAAGATGACAGTTGCCACAAAAACCTCCTGTACAGTAGGTGTTGTGTTCCATCTGGACTACTAATATGACAGAGGGGCAACAAGGGCATTTCTAGATAAAAAAAAAAAAAGACTCCACCTATTTTCATTTCCATGTAATTCTACACAAACGTAAACATAGACGAGTATTGCATTGCCTTTTTGTTCATGGGTAAAACTTTGGAATTTTTTGTTCAGGTGTTGCAGTCCATTACATTTTTTCAATTTTTTACTTTCAACTCATGTATTGAAGTCTTTATTATTAAGAAAAAGAAAATCAAAAATCTCAAAAGAGTCATTTCTGGTTCGTGTTCGTAGAACTGATCAATCTCATTTGACTGCATTGGTGTTGATGAGAGACTCTACTTTACATTGAGAGGAAGAGTCAGAACAAGAAAGTTGCCCATGTTCCAGGTGTCTGGTTATCTCATAATTACACCGAATACCCAGAAATATTTAACTTTGCACATAGAAAAATACTAAATTAAATCCAGCTAGAGCCCATCTCGTGATATCAGAAGGAAATATATTTCAAGTTGTGACCACTAATGTGTAAAAAACTTGTCCAATGTCCACAAATTGTTTTTTGTTTCAAACCATGCCCCTTAAACTGCTGAAATAAGTGTCTCTTACTGATTATGACACTGTGATTGTTGTAAAAGATTGCAGGATTGCATCATTTTAACCATTTTGTTCTTGAATATTTCAGGGTTTTTCAGGTGGACATATGCAGTGATGGAAATAAGCGGTGTTCTAACTAGTCTTTTTATTGTTACAATCCCGTTACACATCCATTTTCTATACCGCTTAGTCCAGTTCAGGGTTGCCGGGTAATTGGAGCCTATCCTAGCAATTAACAGGCAAGAGGCAGGGTACACCCTGTACAGGTTGCATGTCCACCGCAGGGCCAACACCATTACCATTACTGCCAATAAAATGTGGCGTACTGCTGTAATTTTGTTTCATTATACATAATCAAACATTCAGGTTAATCTAAAGTTGCATTAAATGGAACAGATTTTAACTTTTTCTCCCCCCAAGTAACTAGGTACTTTAGAATGCTGTAACTCTGTTATTTACTCAGAGAAGTAACTAGTAACTATAACTAATTTCTTTTTAAGGGTAACATGTCCAACACTGGATGTATGTCCGTAAAATCTTCATTTTGACAAACCCAATAACCTTAGTTACATCATTATATTTCATCACAATATCAAAATTAAATAGAATAAAATAAGAATGATCCCTGTTACATGTGCTAAAGCCTAAATTAACACATGGTCACAAGTTAATGATCTCATTCCCAGGTATTAATGATTTGTGGCACCACGTGGCCACAAATGAATATATTTTCTAGCGATGTCACCAGACAAGGTCTGTTTATGTTTCTAAATAACACGTGTTTATAAAGTGTTAAGTGTCATATTTCTCTGCATGTGTGTATTTTGCATGGGGTTTGCATGGAGATATTATTCTAAATGCATCCAAATTTCCATTTTGTTTTATAAAAACTAAATATATGTGCAAACAAAAACAGCTTTGCTGAAAGGAAAACGTGTCGAAATTGGATAGTTTTACCTTTCACACTTAAATGTGATCTGGATTAATCCAGACAAAGCTGTGTGTGTACGTGTCTGTGTGTTACCAGGTAAGTAGGTAACATGTCAGCGGGCACCGTTGTTGTGATGGAACATGGCTAAATACAGGAACGGCGGCCCAGTGGCCTTTCCAGCCAGTGGCCTATTTAAAAGCATACAGCTATAAGAGCTACAACACAAACATGTCAGATGACTCAACACACAGATTCCCGCCCTCACTCCACCTGCCTCACAAGTGATGGGCTACAGTTAAATTCCAGTCATTAAAACACAAAAAATGAATAACAGTTTAAAATAATCAGCACATTCATAAAGCTTTGGATCAAAGTCAAGCACACACACTTTGACATGGACATTAATGTTAGCTCTCTCTAAATGCAGCTGCCCATCGTGGGCACTAAGGCCTGCTGGCCTGGCAGGAATGTTGCCCTCAGCCTTCAAACACCAGCATAAACACACATTAAGTAACACGAGACCATCGAGTACTTTTAATCTGAGACCAGACCGGTGGATTAAAATTTAATGCATACTGTTTCAAAGTGATCACCCTAATGTCAGGACATCATTTGGTGCCTTGTTCATGTAAATGGGAATATTAACCATTCAATTCTATAGTGAGTTATGTAATGATACCAATGCAGCTTTAAAAATGATGAATGATTAAACTGTGCTTGGTGGAGTTTGGCTTATTTACTAATTTTTTGTAAATAATCACAAATAAACGGTGATTCAGGGCTGTCTAGGCTGCTGTAAGTACGTGTCCTGCACCATCTGTGCTGAGTTTGGTTACTTGATTTTCAGCGTTCCACTTCTTTACAACATGTATAAAACGTTCAGCACGCAGCTCAGCATGATGTCTCTTCTCTGTTCTCATGACAAGCAAAGCATGTGAGTGCACTTTCCAGTTACATAATAGGCTGTAACCCACAGGTTGCTATGATTCCTCTGTGACATCCACTAGTCACTGGAAAGTGCTGCAATCACTGCATGCTGCAACTCCTTATTACTCTAATCCTCTCTGTTTCATACCCTGTGTGAGTTCTGGTGACAACTGTGTAACCACCAAAGGTTTCACCATTGGATATAATCCAAAAGACCTCAATCCTCGACTACGGAGTGTGCAAACTCAGCAAAATGTGATTTTTTAAATCATCCTTCATAACAAAGAATTCAGCTTCTATTTTGTTCCGTTAACAATTTAAACGGACTCTTTTGGATTTCATATAGAAGACAAAAACTAAATAATCAAAACCGGTGAAGTAAGTTTTTCTTTTAAAAATTCAACCATTTCTAAATAGGACATGGGAAGCTGTGAAAAAACATGTTTATTCCTTTCCTTTGCTATGAAACCAGTATTTGTCCAGTTCACAGTCTCGGTGGTGTTGCATGGATACCACAAAGATGGTGTTGGTGGAAAATGACTCCAAGAGGACACAAAATATACTCTGTAGTTCCTAAAAGAAAGGCTTTTTGACAAACCCATGGGGCTGAGATCATCCCCACAGTGAAGCATGGTGGTAGTAGCATCATGGTGTGGGGATGCTTTTCATTGGCAGAACCTGTAAAATTGAAGGAATTATAGATTACACTATTAGTTATTAAGGAAAGCCTTTCTGGGACTTCCAAAGGAAGAACTAGGACAGAGGCTTACCTTTCAACTTTACAACAACTATAAACATACTGCTACAACTACACTGGTTTAAAGGGAAACATCTAAATGTGCTTTATAAGGGCTCAGAGCCAAATCTGACTGGGAATCAGTGGAATATTTTAAAGACTGATGTGCACCAGCTAAACCATCCAGTTTGAAGTAGCTTGAGCAGTTTTGAGAGATAAATCAAAAATCCCAGCAACTGGAAGCATCATATTCATCATGGAGATTTTTATATAGGATGGGGCTAAACCATTGTATTTGTATTCCATGAGAAAGATTTTATATTCAACTCTAAATTTCACAAGTAGCCAGTTAAAGGAGACGTAAACTGTAAACTGGAGAGATCTGATCAAACTATGCTGAGCTGGTCAGAACTGGATTTAGGCTTCTGTATCGAATTTTGAAGAAATATTTTTGGACATTGAGCTAAAATGGTGTTTTGTGGAGTCTATCCAATTCTGCATAGACTTCCCGTAGAGGTCTAAAGGCTCATTTATCCTCCCTTTACGTACGTTAATAGGTACGTCCGTTTCAGGTGTACACTGCCCTCGTATCTCCCTGCATCCTTTAAGCTGGTATGGTTGCTAGGCAATGCATCCGCTAGGGGCAGTACCACGTTCAGAGTTTACCTCCGAGTTTCAGAAAACAGTAAACATGGTGACTGTAGGAGATGTTTATCTCTTGACAGTAATAATTCAACTTTGTTGGATAATCCAGTTCAGGTAACTTTTGATATTTGTTTTGAGAAAATGTTTTCTGTTATTTAGCTTTCTGTTATTTAGCTTTCTGTTATTTAGCTTTCTGTTATTTAGCTTCTGTTATTTAGCTTCTGTTATTTAACTTTCTGTTATTTAGCTTTCTGTTATTTAGCTTTCTGTTATTTAGCTTCTGTTATTTAGCTTTCTGTTATTTAGCTTCTGTTATTTAGCTTTCTGTTATTTAGCTTTCTGTTATTTAGCTTCTGTTATTTAGCTTTCTGTTATTTAGCTTCTGTTATTTAGCTTTCTGTTATTCAGCTTTCTGTTATTTAGCTTTCTGTTATTTAGCTTCTGTTATTTAGTTATTTAGCTTCTGTTATTTAGCTTTCTGTTATTTAGCTTCTGTTATTTAGCTTTTTGTTATTTAGCTTCTGTTATTTAGCTTTCTGTTATTTAGCTTTCTGTTATTTAGCTTCTGTTATTTAACTTTCTGTTATTTAGCTTCTGTTATTTAGCTTTCTGTTATTCAGCTTTCTGTTATTTAGCTTTCTGTTATTTAGCTTCTGTTATTTAGTTATTTAGCTTCTGTTATTTAGCTTTCTGTTGTTTAGCTTCTGTTATTTAGCTTTCTGTTATTTAGCTTCTGTTATTTAGCTTTCTGTTATTTAGCTTTCTGTTATTTAGCTTTCTGTTATTTAGCTTCTGTTATTTAGTTATTTAGCTTCTGTTATTTAGCTTTCTGTTATTTAGCTTTCTGTTATTTAGCTAGGTTTCTTTGTTTTTCGTTTAGTTACGAGCCATTCAAGAGACTAAATTTATAGAAATGGTGTCAGGTACAGGACCAGCATGCACCGGGGTGGGTGAATGTTTTTTTTTTACCAGCCCTAGAGACACAGCAGTGAGGGACAATGTTTGAATATGCTTGCAATGTAAAAATAAACCATTAAAGTGATAGATGTTATCTGGAAAATGGACTTGTTTTGCATGCGTAAGGAACTTATCCATGTTGCATCTGTGGCTCTTTTGGATATATTTTTTTATTGAAGAACGGCCACATCAGTGACGGTGGAGGAGATCATGATAATGTACACTCTTAAAAAAAAGACATAAAAAGAGGCAGCGCAGTGGATGGTGGGGGTTTGCTAAATACATACATCACATCTTCTTCTTTGCTCCTTTTGCTGGTTGACATCAGCTGTTCTGCTCAACGCTGCCCCAGCAGTTTCTGATGGTGATGCTTTGTTTGCTATGTCTGTGTTCACATCCGCAAGCCGTCTGAAAACAGACCAAAATGTGCACGAAAAGGACGCAGAAGACGGACAGAAGGCTTCGTCTGTATGCACACGCATATTTACCGTAGTGCATAAGTGAAGCTTACATCACATTAAAAAGACAAAGCTTGCCCCGTACAAAGACGAAGACTGTGTCTGTTTAAAATCTTACAAGTGTTTTGTTAAAGGCTAGTACGTTTTTTTTTGTTTTGTTTTTTCAAAGTTAAGCTCAAATACTTTAAAAGATAGGTTAAGCTCAGCATAGTTGTAAGTGATAGATAGATAGATAGATAGATAGATAGATAGATAGATAGATAGATAGATAGATAGATAGATAGATAGATAGA
>JBBBVU010000018.1:5433447-5448782 GCA_037177055.1 Atherinosoma microstoma
TTATATTGATGATTGTAACTTCTTATATAAATTGAGTCAGTAAAGTTTCTCAGTAAATCAGGTCATGGTATTCAACATAGGCTGAATCAAGTCAACTGGACTGGATTTATTTTCTTGAAAAGGTTTCGCTCTCATTTAAAAGAGCTTAATCAGCTCTGATGGAGACAGTGGGAGATTTTTTTGGGAGTCAACGGCCTTCATTAATAGTCGTCTTTACAAAGAAGTTCTCTCAGTTTTACAAAATTGTTTCAGTCATTAACGTCAATGCATCTGCCATGAGATGAAACATTGACTTTTATGGAAGCAGGAGTAAAAAATGAATTATTTTTTACAGTTTAAGACAAAACCAGAAAATCAGCTAATTACAACCCAGTCACCAGAGTAAAAAGCTGTAACTTTACATGTCTGGATCCCCACAGATACTTGATAATTGCCTGTGTGAAGCCATTTAACAATATGAAACCATTACTTTTTTACCTTGGATGCTGAGTTTTCAGCTTTTAATATCCCTTGATCCTGAAATAAAAGAGCCAAATTTTGACAAGCTAAGAGTTAATCCAGTGTAAACCTTTGAATTTTCCTTATAACTATTTCAATGATTAGAGCTAATGATGAAACTGTAAATATGACAACCATCAGTGGATGCAGACTCTGATTCTTATCCAAACCACTATTACATTCATGATCAACCTTTTATTGTTATTGCTTTATGTAATGAAATATTCAAATTTTTAAAAAAAAGTCTTTCTTACAAAGTAAATCGCAGTTGCGTACTGTCTGTATAAATCAAGTGCAAGTCTCACAAACGCACCACCGTAGCTCACATGCTGCCAACTCGGTGGGATTAATCTCTTGTTTCTAAAACTCTTAAAGGGTCTTCCCTGATTTGTTCAAAACCATGCAGGTCACTCACACTAAAAACGTCTTCATCGCCAATTATTTGTGTTTGATGCTGTTATCTCCAGATCACAAGTTAATTATGCTGTTATCTCGAAAACACAAGGCTCATTTTCACGTGATGAGTTCATTTTTCTTATTATCTTCAAAAAATTGGCCTTTTGTTTCCTCGAGATGAACACCCGCTGCTTATCACAAGATAACGAGCTTCGCTTCCTCAAGATGACGAGCGCTCGAGAAATGAGTGGTTAGCACCTAATTTAATTGGAAATGATGGTTTGAATCTGTAACAGTAAGTTAAGGCATGCATGTTGTTGAGGTAACTACTTTGTAATGACTTTCCTAAACTCAAACAAAAACGTCTTTGCTTTATCTTAGTTATTAAGAAATAAGCTCAGTTCCAGGATGAAACAACAAAGATGCAGGAAGGTGGCCCACAGTGAGGAACTGCCTGGTGATGGTTAACCAACCGGACAGTGAAGTGGTAGTCAAGCAGCAGAAGAGGGTAGTGATAGAAGCACAGATCCTACATGACGCCATCAAGAAGAAGAAACACGACAAGCTGGAAAAATAAGGGCTGAAGGAGGAAGTTGAAAAGCAGGGGAAATGTTTGATGGGGAGGGGACAGGCTGGGGCACATACTGGGTGGCATGTGTAAATACATTGAGTTGCTTTATCTGTTGGGAATGTGGTTTATAAATAAAATTGCCTTAACAAGAAAAAACAACTCTGAGCCTAATTACACATTTCATCAGTGTTTAAGCATCCTGGGGTGGGATTAGATAAGTTTATGCTTCAACCCACTCCTTTTGAACTTTTGTGTTTTCTTCTTTTGGTTTTATTTCCCTCTGTTTTTACATTTTCTCATTCTGTTCAAATCAACTTTCTCAATCAATCAATTTTTGGCCATTTTACATTCGATGAACTGGATGGAAAAGACATAAAACCACCAGATGTGATGTGATGATAGAAAGAGTGTAAAGTTAAACAAATATCATCCTATATGTAGGCGGATGGATAGGCGATGCTGTATGAATGCTGCATTATGATCAAGTAAGTGGCAGTGTTGATGTAGAACATCATATAAAACAGCACCCATCCATCCTTCCATTGCTAAACTCACGCAAAGCAGCAGAGGGGCGGGGTAAATCCTGGACGGGTTGCCCGGTCACAGGACTGCTGCATTCACTTGCACTTGGGAATCTGAGGTAAAGGTAATTTTACACTAAATATTTAGGGGTATTGATTGATGCAGAATGAGTCCTGATGGATTGTGGATATAAAACTAAACTTCCATACACAGTAACAAATAGTTTGGAGAACGATCTGGTACGGGAAATTTTAAAACAGCAACATAAAATGACGCATGGGAGCGCTTTGATGAGCGGCTCTGTTCTTTTACCTCAGTCAATTTATTTATAGTCATGCAACTGCAAAAAAGAAAAAAACATTTCAAAGACGGACTAGATTTCACTGTCTTCACTAACCCCCCCCCCCGGACTGGATCTACTTCCACACAGTCACAGTCACACACACAAAAAGTCATTCTGAGTATTCTTTGGGAAATATTTCTATCCTGTTTGCATAATAAGTAGCAATGACTGACATTTTCTTCAAGGCTGCAGTGTCATTACCATAAATCAGCATACTGAGTATGTCTTCCCTTTGCATATTACTTTGATATTACTCAGTTACACATTCCTGCATGTTGTGACATATCATTGGGTAAACTAAGAGGAATATAAACATTTAATTTGCTCTGACTGTGGCTCTATCAGCACTTTGCAGATATCAGCCAGCTGGACGCCGGGTTTGTGGAGTTTGATGTGATGACTGCTTCCGAAAGTTTAAATTTGTTCAGTCCTGCTGAGACTTATGCTGCACTTTTACAACTGTCAATACAGAGAAGCTTATACTCACAGGCCATTCTATACACAAGTTGAATTGCACACACAAATATCACAAATATCTAATCAGCTGATCACATGACTTGCTGAGATTCAAACTGAGCATCAGAATGAGGAAGAAAGAGGATTCAAGTGACTTTGAATGTGGCATGATTGTTGGTCTGAGTTTTTATTGGGATTTTCACACACAACCATCTCTACAGTTAACAGAGAATGGTCTGAAGAAGAGAAAATATCCAGTGAGCAGCAGTTGTCTGGACCAAAATGTTTTGTTGATGTCAGAGATCAGAGGAGAATGATCAGACTGGTTAGAGATGATAGAAAGACAACAGGAAGTCAGATAACCACTAGTTCCAACCAAGAAATGCAGAATAGCATCTCTGAACACACAACACGTCCAACCTTGAAGCAGATGGGCTACAGCAGCAGAAGACCACACCAGGTGCCACTCCTGTCAGCTAAGAACAGGAATAACAAACTAGAAACCAACAAACTCCCTCTTGTCTGCCCCAGACTGTTGCTCTGTTTGTACTGAAGGTAAATTAACTGACGCGCTCAAACCACGGCCCCGTGCCCCTTAAGGTAACTTCAAGGGCATTTTTCATGTGACTAACGAGGGTTATGTTGCCAGAGCAGAGACTCTGTGGGAAGCACCACCTCCCGCACTAACACACACACAAACAAACCTGTCAAAAAGAAGAGGTTTTCTGGACATGGTCAGTGTTAGAGTCTAACCAGAGTTGAATGGAAGGATTTTATCTTTAAGTTGGTACGAGGATAGCTGAGGATCCTTCATGAGGTGCTGGAGTCGCAATTGATGGAGTCAGGCATACTTCAACCTTGAAGTGAAGAATGATGGTGATGATGATGAACTGAAATGCATCGAAGAGAAGATAAATAACGTGTTATGAAGTGAACTTTAACAGAGTGCAAGTCAAGCCTCTGATTTTTATCTCCCTGTTTGTGTTCAGGCATTGCAGCAGCCACCATGTTCATGGCGGAGAAGAGGACGGAGGTTTCAGAGTCCCAGTTGAGGGTGGCATTTGATGGCGATGCCGTCCTCTTCTCTGACGAGTCTGAACGCATCTTCAAGGCCCACGGGCTGGACAAATTCTTCGAACATGAGCGGGAAAACGAGGACACACTGCTGGATCATGTTTGTATAATCTGATGTGACTCAATGTATATTTCTTTTGTAAACATTGCAGGTTACATGCTATGCTAGGTGTGAACTTTTCTGAGTTGATGAACCTTGCTTAAGCTAAAAAAATCAAAACCTAATCTGCTGTCTAATCTCTCACAGGCTTTACCATGCAATCCTAATCATCTGTAAATGATTACACAGAACCTTTTCCATTTAAATCCATTTCAGAAACTCATTACTTCATGAATATATTATGCAAAATAAAATTATATGATAGATAGCTTCAGTGGGCTGTGAGATTCAGGCTGTCATTTGGTGTGTCATTGCAATAGACAAGCAGCAATTAAATAAATTAGCTGTTCAGGCATTTGTGCTGCTGTGCAATCAGTGTCAAAAGAACAACAGCTGATAATCAAGGCATAAAATACACAGGAGAAAACATCTAAACAGAAAACAATTTCACTGGCTTTTCATCTCTGCAGGGTCCCCTGAAGGGCTTCCTGGAGGCTCTGGGAAAGCTCCAGAAAAAGTTTTACGCTAAAGGCCAACGCCTGGACTGCCCCATCCGCACCTTCTTGGTCACAGCCCGAAGTGCAGCGAGCTCCGGGATTCGGGCACTGAAGACGCTCAGGGCCTGGGGGTTGGAGATCGACGAGGCGCTGTTTCTCGCAGGCGCACCAAAGGGCCCCATGCTGGAGAAGATCAGGCCGCACATCTACTTTGATGATCAGATGTTTCATGTGGAGGGAGCAGCAGAGATGGGTACCATCGCTGCCCATGTTCCCTACGGCATTGCACAGAAACATAACACCAAACAGAAAACCGCTGAGGGGAAATAAAAAAAAAAAAAAAACAGGACTTTGGATGTCAGTGGCATAGAAGAGTGATGGGATTGGGAAACATCTGTAAGAGGAAGAGAAAGTTTGGGAAATTTAACTTATACTGTTATATGTTTGAAAATATTCAAGGGTCATGTAGAGGTCTGGAACCTGAGATGACCTGAATGCCAACATGACTATCAGGTACAGATTTTAAGGCCTTAGTCTACTTATTTCTGTTAAGGTTTATCAAATATTGCTCTTTATTGAACTTTTACAGGCACTCGATTGCCGTGGTGAACTGAGTCTCTCAGTGCCCCTAGTCTTTAAAAAGAAGACCCCCTCAGTGCTGCAACACTGGAGGATGCTGAGTTAACCCACTCCTGCTCAAGCGAGCCATTGCACTGTATGTTAACAGATTAGCCATAAGCAAAACGCAGATAAGAGATAGAAATTGATGGTGATGTCCTGTAGCATGAGTTAAAATGTAGTTTTATGGAGTCATTTTGTAGTTTGACTTCAAAGAAATGTAGAAAACTGTAAAAAAAAATCTGTTTGTGCACTGTATGCTAACTTCTCTTACAAAGTATAAGTTTCCGTTAGTGCCTTAAGAATGGGATTATACTTCTCTGGAGTGTCTGTTGGCACGTTGCTGATTGTTTTCATAACCCTCTTCCAATTTTAAACTTATATCCTGACAGGATCTGAATTATCAACCTGGTTTAGATATACTTGTGAACATAATGCATTTGTGAGCCTGTTACCTGCGGTCACCCATACAACTTCCCCTGCAGGGGAGTTTTGTTGTATTTTAGAAAATGACAATACCATTTGTTTAGATGAAAACTTCATGGTGCTTAGAAATGTACGTATTTAAGTGTGGTCATGATAGAGCACTTTAGAAGCTGAATTCCCCATTACAGCACCAGCTGTAGCTACAGGCTACCATTAGCATGGTAAGAGCGTCTTACTTATCTTAAGAGCATTTTACATGTCTGTTTTTTGGGGTTTTTTTGGCTTTCTAATTTTTACTGGTTGCCTTTAATTGAGTTAAAATCATTAAAAAACACCACTGAAAACAACTAAACTGAACTCCAACTAGTAACAACTGACCGTTAGCATGCTTTGCCATGTTAGCATGCCATGTTAGCATGCTTTGCCATGCTATCGTGCTAATGTGAGAGCTCTCAAGCTGAGCCAAGGCTTGTTTACCTGAAGAAAAAGAACAAGGTAGAGTAAAGTCTGATCATTAAGCTCCATTGGTTTAAAGAACATAAGATAATTAAGACAGTTCTCAACACGTAATCAGTGTAGCTACTTTTACTGGCTTACTTAATAGACTTAGGACCTGATTCATTAGTCTTGTTTGTTTAGAAACCTTCCTGACTGAATAATGACCTGGAAGCAATTTAGTCGTGAGCTAGTTAAATTCTTTAAGGGCAAGGGAAAGGACCTATAGTTCTTCCTTCGTGCTCTTCTTATATTCACAGGACAATACTTTAGCAAAGGAAAGAGGATAATTCCCACAGTTGTAACCATGAAATTAAAAGTGATCCTCGATTGTTGTCAGACTAACCGGGATTCATGTAAATAAAGGACAAGAGGATGCCTGGAAAGATAAGTGGCCATTATTATTTTATTTTTTTAAATATTTTATAAATAACTTATTGTGATGTAGCCTGAGGCTATATGAGAGCACATTAGACAAGAAAGTATCTGAAGCACTTTCCCAAAGTTTCTCTGCATAGCCAGTAAGAAGAGACTAAAAGTCATTTCAGACCACTTATGTTGATGGAAGTTAAGAGCTAAGCAAAAAAAAGGACATATGGGTAAACTGGTTAACAACTTTTTTTCAGATTTTTCACCATGGTTGGTCCCAAATTTGGAGAGTCACAGATATTCTAATAAATATGTAACAATCAATAGCTTATTTAAGTCAGACTTCATTTCAATTAAAACAAATATTTTTCTTTCATTAACAAAATGGCCCAAAAGGCCTTTAGAAAATGTCAGTCCATTTGTCACGGTTGTCCTCGCAGTGATGCTTTTTTACAGCTCATCAGCCTTGGGCCACAGAGTTAAGGGAAGACAAACCATTTGTTTGATCTTGTAGCCAAAACACATAATAAATAAATAAATCAGTGTCTAAATAATTGGAAGAGGAAGTTTCAGTATTAACCAGAGCAGCCTGGAATTCATGGCAACATTCAACAAAGTTTCAACAATCTTTCTGCTTTTGTTTATTTATTAATGGCTTTGCAATGTATATGGACTCAATAAAGATGAGAACTGCAACGTTTACTAGACTTATTGATGAATTAGCATTGAGAATAATATCTATGAGAATCCCACGAGCAAGACAAGCACAGGAACTGGTGTGCACTCCTTTAGTCCACCATGGGGTGGCAGCAATGCAATGAGAAAGAACCTGCTATAACTACTAATTTACATTGCTCAGGTATGAAAAATGGGGGGAAATGATCACTTGACTTCTATTTAACTGCTTAATATGCCATTAATCACAATTTTTGACATTTTTTATATCTTTCCATTGCTTATTATCCATTATTCCATTTTCTATTATTTCATCCTACTAAACACAACCTTTATCTTTTCCTGCTAAATCTATAAATCATCAGAGTTGTATTACTACTCGCACTTTCTTTCCGCACATTTCTAAGATAAATGTGTTAATATTAATAATTTTCCCATTTTCTGCTGAACTGGATTATAAAAGCCCGAAAAACCAGCAAAGAACTATCTGGCAGTGCTTCAAGCAGCAACACAGGGATTGGCTCTTAGGATTGATGGCATCATACTAATATTGACTTTATAAGCACCAAAATAGCAGTTAAATGACCTTTCTGGTAACCTACTGCAGAGAACAGGGGCAGACAGATAAGATATGGCCAGCTGGTGAACTCTGGAAAGCCTGTGTACGCTCATTTCATGACACACGTGCAGGCTGCCAGCTGCATCCATGCACAGACAATAACCATCAGCATGAATGGAGGAGGGTGAAGGAGGATGGTTCTGTGCCCCATCACGGCAGATTAAGACTGCCCAGGGGTTAGTATATAACTGCTGGCAGGTGTTCAAGTCAAGTATAAGGAGAAAGTATTGGGATACATTTTGATTTGAGTGAAATTGGAGAACAAATATGCAGGAGCAACAGTGTGAGGAAAAGAAATAAAGGAAGATAGTTGGATGTAAATGTAACAGCTTCGGGTGGCCAGATGTGGGATGGAAGAGCCCAGAAGCTCAATTGTAAGCACTTACAACCAGATGTGACCTACAGTGGAGAGGCTGGGGGGGGTATCAGGGCTGACAAACAACACAATAGAGAATGACAGCGAGAAGAAAAAAAACCCATCAGAGTGAAGAGAGACAGATGGAGAGAAAAGCAACACTTACAACAAACACACAGATAAAAAGAGTGTTGTTTTCCTTCAGTTCGGTTATAGAGCCAAGGGCCCCCCGTGGAGGGAGAAGATGGGTGACTCATTATGGACTTAGAGAGGCTGGTCAGACTGATGAGGACTGAGCAGTGTGAGACCAGTCCATGGAATATGCTTGATGTGCCTTTGTGTTTGAGTCCTTACAGCAGGGGCTTGCACAATGCTGCAAAGTCTAATGAAATCAGAGACTCACAAATATGTTGGTCTGCTCATGTAGGCATATTGATACGGAAACCAAGAGCGGCCATGTTTGAAAATCTTTTTAAAATTATTATCTTGAGACAGAGCTAACTACCTCGTTATCTCAAGATAACAAGGATTGTTCCCTTGAGATAACAGTTTAATTATTTTTTTAAAATAACTATGACGAAACAAGGATTTTGTATTTGTTACAGTTTAGGAAGCATATAACCCATGCAAAAATTACCAAATAAATTAGTTCATAACTACTAATTTTCAAGCTCATTTCGATTATTTTCTGTTCCCTTGAAAACAAAGCTTGTTATCTTATAATAAGTAGAGAAAATAAAAGACCGCTTTCTCAATATAAGGAGAAAAATGAACTTGTTTTCACATGAATACGAGTTCTGTGATTTTGAGATAGCAGAATAATTAACTAGAAAGCTCAATGTTATGGAATCAAAAATAAATAATTGCATTTATATTAGGAAAAATATGTGACCTCTAGTGGTTGTGTAAGTAACTGCATGAAAAACGTAAAAATGCCACCTACATGAGTGCGGGTTGCAATGTAAAAAGAAGGTATTTTATCTCTTACCATTATCACTTTCTAAACCTAAACAATTAAATGAGATGTTACTGTAAAAAACCAACCAGGAACTGATTAAATTTGAGCAAAACGGTATCCATGAGGGTGATGATCTCTTTGTAACTGTTGTCATATGTTTGTCTGGAACATACTAAATGAATTATTAATATATCCCAACCCCCTTCCTTTCACCCCATCATGCGGGTTATGTGGCTTCTTAAAGGGGGAGACTTGAAAATGATCTTTGTTCTGATTTGAAAATGTCATTTGATTGGAGGGCTTGTTGGAACAGAGCTCAATAATAAACCATTCTTATTTATCCAGAAAATTTATGTAGCAGCTCCATGTGGACTGATAACTTTTTAAATCGAGAAGATACATGTGTATCATTGTACAGTAAAGAAATAAACATAGTCTCATATTAATGTTATTGCTTGCTTGTTTGCTTTTAAAGTAGATGAACATTTGGTAAAATGTTCATATTATGCCATACAAAATTAAAAATAGCATAATGGTTTTTGTTTCATTTATGTTTTAAACAGAAAACATCAAATGGTTTGAGTTTGAAGGGGATTTTGGTAATTTTAGGCATCATTTTGTTGTGCATTTTGGGTTACTTTAACTACAACATACATTGCAAAGCTATTGCAATACTAATTAATCTTTAAAAAAAACTTGTCAAATTGAAATGTGGCACCCAATTCAGTTTTAATAAACAGAAGCCAAACCAAGCCAAAGTTATTTATAAGCAACCACCGACCAATGTGTAGAACATAATAAAACGCTCTAGAAATAAAATACGTAGAAAATAAATAAAAATATAAACTAGTAATAGACACAAATAAAAGCCTCAAAAGCAAAATTCACAAGTAAAAACAGCTGAACAAAGCCCTGTCCAACCCAGCAACATGATCTTGTGTCATTTGAATGTGATTCGATTTATTTCATGTCATTATAAAAGAATTTCAGTTGGTTAAGTTTAGGGTAAAAATCAGGGGTGGGCTGGGCTCAGACCGACCCATATAAAATCATGTCTATCACAAATCTTTGCTCTCCCTTAAATGTGATGATCAATCGAGCAGCTCCTTAAAACCACTAAAACCATGCAGTGAGTTAGCAGAATCTTTGAGTGAACACTGAATACTTCCAAAAAGGGTAATTTGTTATAAAATAGAAGTCTATCCTCCAGCACAGAGATGAATATTAGAGCAGCCTTCATCCTACTTTGTGTTTTAGGGAGAAAGAAAACAGAACAGACATGAGAACCGATGGATCAGATGAAACATGTTTCTGGACAAAGTGCAGAAACAGTGTCTCTGTGTCTGCTGGATGCTACATCCACCAGATTTCACTAAAAATTGACTGCAGATTATCATTTTTTTGTTCGTTTCATGCAGTCAGGGCCAGAATTACTGGATTTTATGATTCAGGGACAAACAGCTGCAATTCTAAATAAACAAAAAATCTTAAAAACTGTTTTATTTCCTCTATTGTCCATCATCACCTACACAGAAGCTGCCTCAAACACATTGTTTTACCCAAAAGTATCCCACAACCAATAACAGATAGGCTAATAGATCAAACCAGAAAGATAAGTGATGGTTAAAAATCCTCGTCTCATGTTTCAATAAGATGATTTAGTTCAGGAAGAAATAAAAGAAAATTTAAGATTTGTTGTTTTAACCAGTGAACACAACCGATGCTGGTATCCATAGCAACAGATTAAGGCTATCCCTCCAAAAAAAAAAAAGAAAAAAGGAGAAATTGCAGCAAAAACATCTAGTGTCGGTCTGAGTGTATGTGTGTACATTAAGTTGATGAGTAACCCAGAGAAAATGTAGATAAATGTACTCATGCAGAACAAGAGGGAAAAAGGCTTAAACTGGCAAACACAACAACATTTTCTCAGAAAGGAATGGGAGGGGGGGGGGGATGCAAATGATTATCATATCCATTAAAGTATTGTGAAAATGATCAAATGTACTTTTACCCGGAGCATACTGCTGTGCATAAAGTGTTAGGACATTTCCTGAACTCTGCCTGGCTTGGGCAATTCAAAACACACAAGACTTTGTGTGCAAGACGTGTCACATAGGCTGGCATCTCCAACACCTCGCTGAGCGCATGTTGCTAAGCACTGACAGATCCTCAGGGATAAAAGGGATAGAAGAGGGAGCAAAAAGATGGGCTGAGGAGATGAAGGAGGGAAGACTGTTAGAGGGGAGGTAGTGAGCAGACAGTTGGCTGAGATGTTTTACTTCACAAAGCCTCGTCACATGGAGGGATTCTTCCTGATAGAGGAGATGTCTGACAGTGCTTGGTGGCTCTGTAGTCTGAGCTGGAGCAGATGATATACACAAAACTGACATTTAAGGGTTAAAAAATTTTGTGAGGTAATTCTAAGTCTAATATATTAAAAAAAAATTATTCATTTATGGATTTTTTCTTAGTTATAAGCGATGATATCTGCAAACTATCCTCAGCAGAATGGAGCCCAACTCTAATAGAAAATCATGTTAAATGTCAGTATACACACACTGTACACTATTCATCCATATTGCATTTGTATTCTGCTTTGTACTAGTCTTACATTTGTTTTATGTAAATGACACAAAGAAATCCACAACAAAGCTGCTCTCATTTACATGTTTTTCTGTTTCTGTTGTCAGAGGGTGAAACTAATCTGACTTAATGACTAAAACACAGCCAATTAAAACTGTTTGTTAATCTGTGGTAACTATCAAAGCATTTTGAGGCTGTGTGTGTGTGTATGCGTGTATATATATATATATATATATATTATACACGCACAATATTTTTTATTTATTTATTTTTTAAACTTTAACAGGCAAAATGATGGTCTGGTTGCTTGTTTTGCGGAACAAATTAGCTTTGCAAAGAGAAGCTTTATAGATATAAGGCTCTTGATCATTTAAGTATGACTCTTTTCTTTTTTTTACTAGATTTGTCTATTGCTGAATTTACATATTAATGTTGGACTTGACAAGAGGGGTGGGGGAAAAGAAAAGAGAGTAAACAGAAGAGAAAAAGATAGCAAAGAAAAGAAAAGAAAAGAGACAAGGAGACAAAAGAAAAGACACAAGGATACACCAGATAGAAAGTAACAGCATGAGCAGTTCAATCTAAACAGGAAATACTGGACAACCAGCGGCTACAGGAAACAGAAAACCTCCTGCAACATATTCAAGAAAAACAAAAGTTGACAATATTCTCAACTCTCAACTCAACTTTATCTATAAAGTCCATTAAAACAACCACAGCTGAAACAAAGTGCTGTTCACAATCATCGGGAGCACCTATAAAAAGACAAACAAGCTGGAAAAGAAAGAAATCATGAGTCACAACAACAAACACATCAGCAATACAGAGAGAAACATGAACATACAGTAACTGTAGTTGTTGGTGATTAAACCCACAAGACCACACAGTGACTGTATCAGCAGGTTCATAAATGTGGGGGCAAAATAACAGAAAAAGGTCAAGGTCAAGTTATTTCTATTGCACATTTAACAACACAAAGTGCCCAAAATGCTGAACAGATCTGCAGTAAAAACTTATAAAACAAGAATGAATGTAAGATTAAAGAAAAAAGAGCCGATAAGATCAAATCTAAAAACAAGATTAAAACAAAATCAAAGTCTCAAGCTATAAAAATCACATACTTGTATTAAAAGCAGGTGCAACCAGGGATTCAAAATGCTCAATTAACTGTGCACATGTAATCTGATGGGGCTGAACAGTCCAGATCCGTGGGCCTGCTACAGAAAAGGCTCTGCCACCTTCTGTCTTCAGATGGGCTCTTGGTACGTCTAAAAACAGGTGAACGTGTTTCTCTGGCCAGGATGTGCACAGTAAGGCCATGGATAGTGATGAGTGACTAGCTGCCACCCCAGAGCAGGAAACCCAGCCAGCGCAACACAGAGTTGACCATGCAGAGGGTGGCAGTAGAGGGCCCCAGCCAAAGCGCCTCGTGGCCATGAAGCACAGGCCCCAAGAGGCCAGGGACGGCAGCCGCCAGCCCCGCGGAGCCTGAGAGCAGCCCAACCCCTTCAAGGCAGAGCACAGTGCCCAGGTAGCCACCCGCCATAGGCCAGCAGTGTTCAGCTTTATAATTATACAGGATGAACATGTTATTAACTCCACCTAAGTTCATTTTCTTCCATCCTTTCTTTCCCATATTTGGTCAAAAATGCACATACCCATATATCAATGTAAGCTGCTAGTAGTTGATTAGCTTGAGCACGAAGACGTCACATTCCATTCCACAGCTGTCATGTTATGGCCTCTTTCCCTCTGCTTCCACTCATTATATAAAGACATGGAACTCTGTTTAGAGCAAAAACCTCCAAGAAATGTCAAAGTGTTTCTTTAAACTGCAGACGACCTGCATAACAAAAAGCAGACAACATTAAGTTCAGAAATGATTAAAAATGATTCTTTAAATAATAAAAGCAGGTGTACTTAAATCAAATCACGTCGGGCATTTTGATTTAACGCTGCATTTTTCTCCGATGTGACAGCGAATGTGACTAAAAACCACTACAACGGTTGTATTTGCTGAGTAATCACAGCTTTTCTTTCCAGCTTCAATTATGCAAAGCAGAATTTTTAACAAGGGGGCTGCTTCCTGATCAGTGCATGCTCTCTGAACACAACTGAGTCACCAAGGTGCTGCAGACAAAAGGAATCTCTTCAAAGAAATACACAACGACATCAGGATTGTTGTTTCTTTAATTATTTTCTTTTAATTCAACTTCTAAAAAGCATTACAAAACATGTCAATGAGCCGGGGGATGGGAGAAACCAACTAATGATTTAATGTCTGTGGAGAACTGCTGATTACTAAGTTAAAGTAAAAGCCTCTGAGATTTCATCAGCTGTAGCCGTGAGGGGAATTTTTATTCTGTTGAACAGAAATCCCGAAAACAGCTCAAAAGTTACAAAATGATGGGTTTCATTTCGAGTTTACTTAAGATTCCTCATGTGTTTCCATCATGTGGTGCATTCACAGGATGTATGAGCAGCTTGTAAAAGTTGTATCAGTGCGATTGATTGACATGTTACGGGGGGGCACCAGGGGGGGGCCGCTCGAGTGAACTGACTGACTCACGTTCAAAGTAACATTTTCTCTTCTTGTCAGGATATTCAGCTGAGCCTGCAAGGAACGTCGGAGCAAGAGCGGAGGGAAGAGAATGAAGAGAATTCAAAGGGAATAGAAGATGCGATGAGCTATCTGGAGGACGCTTGTCCGATACAGCACGACATATACACGGAATTTACAGAATATTCTCTTTCTTCTGCTTCTTTGAACCTGTAAGAAGTGGATTTTGAAAGGCACAGAGGTAAACTCTGAAGAGTCGCTCAACACATTTTGTGTCAGAGTACAGCATGTGATATTAATCCATAAATGTTGTTACAGAAATTATCCAGAGAGATAATTGAGATGAGCGGAAAGCACCACAATCAGCTGGTTCTTGGATTGCTTTTCTTGGTATAACAAGCGGAAATGCTTGGTCTTCTCATTTGTATCACATTTCTAACTACTGGAAAAACTACAGAAATGTGAGAAATATCGGCATGATACTTTGTTAAGTACTCCATGCTGGGGCCAGGTTGGATGCTGTCTCGCTTTCAGAACTGCTTTAATTCTTCAGAGATTCAACAAGGTGTTGGAAACAGTCCTCAGACTTTTGCTCCATACTGACATGATAGCATCACACATCTCCCGTTCCACCACATCCCAAAGGTGATGTACTGAATTGAAATCTGGATATGAGCTTTGTGACACAGAGCTTTATCCTGCTGGGAGTAGCCATCAGAAGATGGTATTTAATTGATGCTAAATTGATAGGGAGGGGCCTAGTATGCCAAGAAAATATCTCCACAACATTACACCTCCAGCAGTGTGAACCATTGATCCATGCTTTCATGTTGTTTTCACCAAATTGTTCCAGCTCAAATGGAGGCTCATCAGACCAGGCAACATTTTTCCATCTTCTATTTGGACAATAAATGTTGGAAGAATGTTGCCTGGTCTGATGAGCCTCCATGAAACTCTGTGGAACTGCTACTCAATGTTGGTGAGTCTGTGTGAATTATAGCCTCAGTTTCCTGTTCTTAGCTGACAGGAGTGGCACCCGGTGGGGTCTTCTGCTGCTGTAGCCCATCTGCTTCAAGGTTGGACGTGTTGTGTGTTCAGAGATGATAGTCTGTATATCTTGGTTGGAACCAGTGCTCATTCGAGTTCCTGTTGCCTTTCTATCATCTCCAACCAGTCTGCCCATTCTCCTCTGACCTCTGACATCAACAAGACATTTTGGT
>JBBBVU010000018.1:5466322-5478367 GCA_037177055.1 Atherinosoma microstoma
CACAAGAGACGTTACATTTTTGTAATGTTTATTTTCTGTTTATTCTTCCAGTCTTACAAAAACTTGAATGGGAAAAATCTTTAATAAATCTGAGGAAGAAATGAGAACGAAAAGATGAAACCTCAATCCTCCACACGATTTTTGGAGTCTTCCCTTCTTCAGGCTGTTAACTATCTGTCTAGTTGTACAAAGCTGACGTCGTACTGCGAGGGCAGAATATGTACATTCTTGGACCCATCATTGCCCTGCTGTGTCCCGAGGCTGAGAAACCACACTTCAACACTTTTTTCTCCAGCCCAGGGCATCATGTCACAACTATTTTTCCCTTTATGACACCCAATCATATGCCAGCTACTGGATATCAACACACTCGGCATTTTGAATGCACACCATGGCTGATTTAGCAAAGAAATGCAAGAACAGTTTCAGAGGAAGAGGGGAAAAGAAAGAGAGACCAAGAGTCAACATCAGGCTGCATTTTACTCAATAAAAAGAGCTCAAAGGAGAGACAGGATGCTGAATGAACCTATGCTAGGGGGGGGGCATAGTGTGAAAATCTGACAAAGTTCAGTAGTGCTGCTTTAAAATCCAATTTATTGGATTTTATTGTATAGTATAGAATATTAGTATAGTATTTAGCAACCCCTCCAAGAATTTGCAATCGAAACTGTTCAGCAATTTGATCTGCAAATTAAGTCAGTCTTGCCTTTTCTGCATGTTCTTGCTATTTTGTCCAAATGTCACAACTTTATCTGTGCAAATCTCAGCGCTACTGACTGTATTTCTACATCTGATTATTGACATGCAGACGAGTAGGATAGATATGTCTTGCATTTGCCGTCAACAGGTTGAGCAGCCACCTAACATACAGATGCTGTAGTCCCTCGAAGCAGCTGGCCCAGAGCCTGAAAATACTTTCCAAGTGACCACAGAGGATGTTAGCTCTGTCATTTTCCACCACTTTGATGGGGTCTCCCATCTTGACCTGCAGTTCCAGCCTGAACTTGATACAGTTGTTCCTGTAAACTATTCCAGCCACAGGGTTATGAGATTCCACGTATGCTTAACCTGCCTGTATCTTACAACCTGCTATGCTGTGCTGGACTGTTTAAGAGGCCTCTTTGCGCAGCCTGCACCTGGGGGTCCTGTCTGGGGTGGTAGACCCACCCCACCACGCTTCTATCTCTCTTGTATTAAGTCCCTGTTCCTAAGCGTCCATGACTGTGTCTATAAGACCAGCCTTTTCTAGCCACTGATAGGCTTTCTCAATGTCAGGCACTTCTTCAATCTGTCGGTGATACATGCCATGCGGAGGTTTTTCCCTCCTTGATGGTTCCACCTCATCTTCCTTTCCATGCTGGGTTTCAGCTGCCTGAGGTGGTCGCTCAGCAGCTCATCACTGGGGGCCATCTTCCCGATGCCTCCCTCCTTCTGCTTAGTGGAGTTTTTTTCTTTTCTGTAAAATCTTGAAATTGAAAAGGGGGCAGTTTACTTTCTTTCTTACATGACATGATCATATTATATGTGGTTACTCATATATGTTAAATTGGATATGACTGGAAACTGTGGTCTTTCTCCTCCATTGGATGCAGCATCTCTGGTTGATGCAGAATTGTTGCTGAGGCAGCTCGCAAAGCCTCATTCCCACAAGACGGGTGGCTGTCCCGGAGGAAAACATACCAGATATGTTGTTCCAAACCAACCTGGCAACAGCTTGAATTACTCAGCTTCTTCTGCTCCCAGCAGCATGAGCTCTCTAGCAACAGATCTCACAAACCCCGTTGGAAACTCATCTAGCTGTGAATATAATTTTCTCAATGGCTCTTCAAAAAGTGTAAAGCGATGATATCAGCCACATCAGAGAGTAGATGTTGCTGAACAGTCAGTGGTAATCACAGCTTGTTTGAAGGAGCTGCTCAAACACAAATTGACTAGAAATATCTGTGTTAATTGTATCTGTACACAGCAGGCTGAAGGTTGACCCGTTTTATCGGCTCTTAAAAATATGTTTGATACACACACTTCTTTTCGGTTGCATAAAACTGAATTTTGAAAATGTTTTACTGCTTTTGACCCCCCAGGCTTTCACATGCCAAATAAACGTGGCAATATTTTCTTTACATTCACATAACTTGAAAGCATCAGTGGATCCTAATGCCACCGATAGAATGTACTTTACACTTATTGGATGCATTTGATTTTTCCCCTTTGTGTGACCTCATAATGATTTCAGAAGCTCAGGTAACAAAACTTGGGGGGGGCGGGGGGGTCAAATATCAAGAAAGTAACAGTAAAAGCAAGACCATGAAATTCTGAATGATAAAAGACATCAAAGTTTAACTACTGATTGTGCTCATACACAAATGCTTCTAACAGCTCATTCTTGTCTAGTACTGGATGTGCTTTTTTTACATGAATGAATGAATGAATGAATGAATGAATGAATGAATGAATGAATGAATGAATGAATGAATAAAATATACTTTATTCATCTTCAAGTTGTACTTGAAGCAGCTTCTGACTGAACACCGTCTGTTGTTTCCTCATGCTGTGTAGAGGATGTGAGTGGTCCATTATGCAGCAGCTTGTGCAGTATTCTTCTCTACAACCAGAGGCTATAAAGTTGTTCCCAGCACAGACCCAACCTCATTGATTACTTTGTTAAGCTACATTAAGTCTCTGGTTCTGATGATTCCCTGACAGATGCTGAAAAGCTGATTGCACTTTCCACAACAGACTACTAGACTAACAGAACATTCGCATCGTAGGGCTGAAAGAAAACTTGGAGGGTCCGCGACCATCTGAGTTTATCACCAACTTCCTTCTGAAACTGTTTGGGGAATAAAGCTTTGATCCACCACTATCGGTAAGGCTGGGACAGTTAGCGTTGTCATGTGTATGTGGTTTACAAAAATCCAAAATAAACATGTTAAAAAAAGAAAAAGGTCTGTGTTCTTCACGTTCAGTTATTTTCCACAACTGAAGTTTCCCACTGTTGTTATAGAAACCAACAACTGCACAAATATTCCCAGGTTTCCTTGACATGGGTAAAAAAAAAAGACCCATTTCTCTATACAATTACGTCTGACAGGTCCTACATACCACCGCAAAAATGGTGGACAGTATACTTCGAGCATTTGGCAGGATTAGCCTATATGAGATGTTTCTGATTGAATCAGCTGCATACCGTTGCAGCTGAATGTGTTTGGCAGTACTGCAGTCGAAACTCATTTTTTGACTGCGCTACCGTTCACACGACTTGCAAAGCTACAGTGCATACCCTAAAATACAAAAAAGGCTGCATTAACACCAGTCTTTTTTATTCAAATCCTAGTCCGTTTTCTTGGAAAGTCGACTTCGTTTGGGAAATTACGAATGCACAAGCGAACTCTGATTCGGATCAAAGAAGCGGACTATGTCCGGCAACAAATGTGGGTCTAGGTCCGCTTCAAGCAGACTGAATACAGGAAGCGGACTACAAAGCTAAGTGTATTGTGGGCTCAGCAGCATTGTGGGTAAACACAACAAAAACATACATGCATGTGGGATGATGGGTGGCTCTGGCTGAGAGAAATGGCTCTCGGTTTGGACGTGGAAGAACCCGCTGGATGTTCTGATAGAAATATGACAAACCCAAAACTGCTAGGATCCGATGCAGCTCCATATCTTGCTGTTATGTGGTAGAAACAAAAGTCGTCCTGCGTTAACCAATAGATGAACGAGATTTCTTCTTTGTTGTGTGTCTTGTCTTCTCCTTCAGTAATTTTGGTGCAGCGCCTCTGGCAGGAAGTGGAACACGTTATGTAAAAGGTCCAATTCATTTGAGTAGTGTGAAGACAAACTCAGTCCAGAAGAATGTTGCAGCTTGGAGTTCCCAATCGTTGCAAGCTGCAAGGATGCATCCTGATGTGAATGCATCCTAAGGCTCCCCTGAAAGCCCCTTTGTAATTCACACCATTGATACACTCTGTAATCCTGTCAGTGTTGTTAAAAGTGCATATTACAGCACTCGACACGCTTGTAAAAACAAAGTTGCCGAGCGTCTGAAATCACATGTTCATTCATTCAAAACGTCCGCTGGACATCCTTGGGGGGGAACAATTTAATTAAAAAACATGGATAATCAAGGATAATATGACAGATAAAATGAGACTATATCTAGAGTGCTTTGTTAGTACTGGAGAATGAAAACAAAATAGAACTGGAGGCAGCAGCAGTGGTACACATACAAAAATGGTGCTAATTGGGAAAATGTTTTTGTTTTTGGCAGAAAACCAACCAGAAAACTGCTGATATGCACTATTCACAAAAAGTTAAGGATGTTCAACTTTTGGGTAAAAATTTCAGAAAAAGTCCAAAGTTGAAGCTACACTGATAGTAAGTCATTTAGGCAGAATCATGCAATGTTAACTCTTTCATCTCAATCTATTTATTGAATGAAAAACTAACAACAGTGGTGAGTATATCACAACATAAACATTAATGTCTTAATAACTTGTCATGTGTTAGGTGTCGTCTTGGTCTGATGATGTCAAATGTGATCAGTATGATGAACACAGGTTGTTACTGAGCCACAACATATAGTGGTTGATAGAAAAGTGTCTATAGACAATAGTGGAATGGATATATATATATGTTGTTATTTGAAATAAGTTATTCAAATAAAAATAAATGTTACTTATATGATTGTATATCTGGGTTGAATACAACACATGTCATTATTACATGGCTTGATTAAAGAAAACATTCGGCTGACATCTGGTGCCGGCGCTGAAACTGTTCCGACATGCTTAATTTACTTTAATGGTGGACATCTTGTTGTGTGGCACATTGGTTATAATAGTGTGAGTGTGTGTGAAAGGGAAAAACATTTCATAGATAACTCCTCAGAAGTGCTGTATGAGTGTGTGAATGGGTGAATGTAACTTGCGGTGTAAAAGCACTTTGGGCGGTCAAAATTACTATAAACGCGCTATATAAGTATATATATAAGCACAGTCCATTTCTAATGTAATAATAAATTTTCAGGGCTTTAGTAAAGCACAGCATCAGGCTGGAAATACTTTCCATCACAGCAAACTGACACAGAGTCTTAATGGGTTTGTTTTCAGTCACAGTTATTGATGTGTTCAGCCATTTAGAGGCATTAATGTTTCATTTAACATCACAGAAGAAGAATTTCCGTCATAAGAAAAGGATTAGTTAATGTGACTTCTAAAAACAAAGTTTTTATATTCAAACTCTCAAAATGACTAACTAATGTACTCTAAAGTTAATCAAATAAAATAGGTCAAGCAATTCTCTCTTTCTCCCAGTAGCTTGACAGAAAAGGGGGGCAGAGGGAGAGAGGGGGGTGCATGACATGCAGCAATAGGCCCCAGGATGCAAGTTAAACCTGGGCCAGGTGCGTCCAGGAGCTACAGCCTCTGTGCATGGGATGCCAGTTCAACCTGGAGAGCTACACTGCCCCAGTAACAAGATTTAAATGTAAAGAATGCATGCATTGAACTTAGAACAAGTTCTTTTGAAGTGTGAGCTGCAGGAGTTGTGGGAGTGTGTAAGCTTTGATTTAGTCAGAATAACATGATTACATGCATTTAAAAAAACCTGCTAACAGTCAGAGTAATGATAACGATGCTAATGATAAATAATTTCTGCTGATCTTCAATCCATGAAGTCCATCCTGAGGATTCCAATGTCACATAAGACCTTCAGAGGGATGTTTGCAACCACGTTTGGTTACAGGACAACATATTTTACTATCAGGTGCATCAGAGTGGGAGTCTGTCTCGCTCAATTAAAACCGAGCATCCACCGTTGTTGGCTAGTTAGCAGCTTTGTGTCCTCTCACTTTGCTTGGTCTTTTTGACAGTGGAGTAACTTTGTGACAGAAAGAAGCATTCAGAGCTGTGACATGTCTTCTGAATTAATGAGGATAAGATGCAGAATCAGCGAAAAGATCTCTTTTCCAACCTGAAAAAGTCGTGCAGTGTTTTGGGTAAAAGGGATGGCCAAGAAATTAAGACAAGTTAAGATGGAAAAAAATGTGAGTATTGCATTAAAGTCTATATAAGTTGTGCTTCTAAATGTGCTGGTGCTCCTACTGTATTTTCAGAGTGTAAATCTAAAATGGAAACATTTGTTAATAACATCTGTTAGTTGATCATTTCCACTTTCAAGGAGCTGAAAATGTTATGGGGTGTTTTCCTTGGTATCATTATCGAAGCTGAAATTCTAATATTGTGAAAATCCTAATGCTGTAAGAAAACTTAAATGTGCAACTTTCCATTCAATTCAATTGAGTGTCATCAATTGACACTAATTTTTAGGTATATTCTGCACACCTTGGATGTAACCAGTGGTTATTTGAGTCACTCAGACCAGCTTGCGGGGCACCAACAACCATGCCACGTTCAAAGTAAATTTCCTTTCTCCGTCATTCTGTTTTTTAACAGCTGGCTTTTCTTCTTCGCGTTCAGGCAGACGTTGCCCCTCATAAGTAAATATAACAGTTGTATCAAAAACATCCACATTCTTTAAATTTCTTCTGAGAATTTAACAAGATAAACACATCTACACCAATTTTTTACCTATTCATTAATTTTCAAATTACAATGTATCCCTTCATCTTGTGTCTATACACGCTTTTCCCACTGCATCATGGCCAGAGCTATTAGGTTGCTTGGTGAGATGCAGGGTACACCCTGGACAGGTCACCTGTCTATCACAGAGAGACAAACAACCACTCACACTCACACCTATGGAGGATTTAGAGTGACATGCATATGTTTGGACTGTGTGGACTGTGGGAAGAAGCCAGAGTACCTGGAGAGAAACCAGGCACACAAGATGCAAATGCTAACAGTCCAAACCTTTCAAACCAAAGCTCATGCCAATGATCTTCTTACCGTGAAGCTGCAGTGCTAACCTCCACCCCACCATGGTGCCACAATGTTTACTTTTCTAAATCAGAAACTAGCTAAATTTGCTGCAGTATGTTGATAACAATGATGTCCAGTTCTGGTCCTTGAAGGCTGCTTTTTAAGTTGTTTTCTGACTCACGTGACATTAACAGTCTTGGGCAGATCACAACAACAAGGTGTTGAGGAGATCCATTTAAATTGAATCAGTTGTGTTGGAGTAGATAAACATCTAAAACCTGCAGGATACTGGTCCCTCAAGGACCAGCATTGGGCATCCACTAAACAAAGTACACAGAATGTACTGTATACAGTGCAGTACTTTGTATTCATAGTATGTAGTAGATAGTTTTTGAAAACAGCCATAGTCAGCCCTAATGATTGCGTTTCCTTTCTGCTCTGCTCTGCTCTGGTCTTATGATTTCTCAGTGTGAGAAATACATGTGCGGCGTGTGAACAAGCCGAAATGCGTGTGTCTCACGCCCAATGCGTGAGAGTTGAGAGCCCTGTCGTTGTTGGGGTCAGTCGACCCAGATCACTCAAAGAAAACTTGGACAGCTATAACTTGCTTCATAGTCTAGGTCCCAGAGCTATGCTTGCTTAGTATTAACAATCCATCACCATTACAGCTTGCTTTAAGCAAACTTTTACCAGAGTTCCTCAGTGTCTGACAAAATATTGCATTTTACTAATCGATGCTGATGCCTGATTTGCACCTGTGATTGGAAATCGTTGTCTGTATAAATGTTAATAAACTGCTTTTTCCCAGCTGCTAAAATCGGTGATGACCACATGCCTTCATCATCAGCCTCTCGGCAGCCTGGCCCTGCCCCTGTGTAACAGCGCTACTATATTTAGATCCAATACCCAGAATACAGTAGCCAAGTAATCACCCCCATCCTGTGTGAGTGATGAACTGCTCCCTGCCTCACTTCGAGGCACCGCAGGGGGGGTGAGGAGTCTCTGCTAGACACCACTGTGGTCTGTGTCAGCAGGCACGTAACAGCAACAAGCACATATTTACTCACGCTTTAATAGACGGATGGACTCAGTGCTGCGAATGTAATAATCTGAAACATTTTTCACACACACATTTTAATTCATCACGATCTCTGTGATTAAGTCCTCGTGCTTCTGCCAAATACTAATTCAGTGGAAAATTGAGCTTTATTTTGTTCAATTTCTTATTAAACTGCAAAAAATTTGCTGTTGTTATGAAAAGGTTTAACAACTTTCAATTAGCAAATCCCATTGATAAAGGAAACACATTAAAAGCAATGATCATGTAAAAAAAAGTCCACAGCTCTCCTCTTTAAGATGACTCCAACTCTCAATCTGCCCAAATATTGTTTCCATGGTTACAGTGCCCCCCCCCATCTCTCTTCCATCTCACTCCCCCCTTTCCTCCACATCATCAATCTATTTTAATTAAAGTGTGTGAGATGTCAGAGGCCAGTCAGCAAGTCTCTCAGTTGCCTCCAACTCTATGCTGTCATGTTTGCTTTTGCTCACACAGACATCTCCCGTCCATCACACCACCCTCACCTCCTCCATGTATGGCTTTCTCTTTGTTTCATCTCTCTGTCTCCCTCTCTAAATCGTCACACTCCAGCAGTTATTTATCACCAAAGAAACCTCACTTTTGTCCCTCAGAAGGATCTATTTCAAAGTTTTTGCCATGAAATAAAGTCTCTCTGAGTTTTAAGATGGGTTGGGTGTCACTCCTTTTTCTTCAGTCACTGAATGGGGATCTAGAAATATGCTAATCTTGCCCTGCATACATCTCAGTCTCTCACCAGATGACACTGCCTGCCCTCTCTTTTCCGACTCTGATCTACGTCATGCAATCATAATGTCAGAACGGTGATGATATGTTCGGTAAATTTCCACCCACCAGCGCTGCATGCTGCCGAGGCTGTGGTCCCACTGGTTGAAATATGTCTGCGCTACTCTGGGTTTTTGCTCGGAGAAGCTGTGAACATTGGATGTTGTGATGTATTTTTATATCGGGGTTCACTTCTTTCTAGATCCTCGTGGTGTTTCTGAGACGGTAAATATCCCTCAATTCTCCTGACTCTGACCATTGGAAGAGGTGTCCATCATCAACATCAGCTGATGGGTTCTTCAGATATTTACCTGCACAACACCTTGATTTTAAAACATCTAGAAAACTGTTCACTTTTTTAGCTTCTACTTTGGGACAGTTCTTCATCGGACACTACTAATTTCTACATGAATTGGGCTTTTATCCTTAGTAGACATATCTTGATTCTGACACTTAGCTATATGTTGTAATCATACATGTCTCAACTTTCTTTTGAGGCCAAAAGGACAAACAAGTCATTGATAGATTAAAACAGAGCAAGCGCAGCAGGGCTAAAACAGGGCAGCACAGCAGAGCGAGTTGCTAGTGTAATAGTACACAAAGGTATCATAGTATCAAGGATTTTACAAAAGTTTTTTCTTTCCAAAAGAGAGGATAATAAAGAAAAATAATAAAGAAAAATTGTTTAATAACTTTACTTTTTAAAAGAAAAGATTCAGAGAATGATAAGACTTTAGCTCGGCTACGCCTAAGACTGGATGTGGCTAATTTCTGTCCCACTTCCGTCTGCAGCAAACATTCTTACTTAGTTTCCTCAATGTTGTTGAAACTACTAAAAAAAGAACAATGTGAAAAAGAAAGATCTTCTTAACTGTCACCTAGAGCACGAACATAAGCTGATTATGTTAATCACATGTTGCAGACAAACTGTTTTTGCTTTCTAACAACTTGCTGTAATCCCTGCCCCCACATCCCTGGAAGTGAGATTGGAGGAATTAGTTATCAGACCCCTCATCTGTCACATCACATTCTTTATGCAAGTGAATTTCAGCTAATTAATGTGCAGAGAGAACAAATCGGAAACATTTGACCTCCTCCAGCTTAAAAATAAGTCACACAATCCTTTTGGGTTGTCAGAGCTGCGCAATGGGATGTCCCGTTTTTCAGCGTGTGTGTGCTTGTGATAATTATTGCAGTGCAGAGGCTAATTGGGACAATGCATATTAATTCATTAAAATGTCTCCCTCCTGGTATCCACTTCAGATCTGGGCCTCATCTGTTGGAAGGGAAGGTGTCCTAGCGGGTTCCTACGAGACTCGAAAAAACAAATTATTCTCAGGTAGTACCCGGAGATATCAAGATCTCTGTCAGAGCCTAACACAGTTATTCAAACTCTTCAAATTTCTCTGTTTTTACAAGACAGCTTGACATAGAAACCATTTCATTGTCACCCAATTATCTTTATAATGACAACTTTCTTTTAATATACTCAACATGCATGTGCACTATAGTGTGTTAGGGCAACAAGCAAAGGCTATAAGGGTCTGTAGAGGCTGTTGCTACAGCCTGGCTTGAGAGTGGTTGCCATAGCAAAGTGCTTAGTATTGACTTCTGGCAAAGAAAAGAGATCCTTTGTGTTTTGTCCAATCCCTGTCCCACATGTGTGTGAGAGAGTGTGTATATTTAAGCTGATCATCTGCGAAAGCCTTTTATTGCATGCTAAACGAAGCAAATGGGCAGATAGCAATCAGTTTCTGCACCACAGCACTGAACACAATAGAGGCAGGCTGTGACCCTAAGCCATGGTGTGTGCACATGTGCTCAAACTATAAGGACATTTTGTGCAAATTCACTGAAAGGTGCATAGATGATAGAGAATAAATCATCCAGACTGCATCACTACCAAGACTGAGTCAGAATATGTTCTCAAGAAAATCTTTTTTTTTTTTTTTTTTTTAAACAGACCAAACGTATAATTGAAGCATCAGGAATAGACAGTGATGGTGGGGAGAAAGTAATTACGGCTAATCAGGGGTCCAAAAGGTGTTGAGAAGAAAATGGCAACAGGAAGACATGAAAGTAAAATAGTCAAAGATATCTGAGTCGTGACGGAGGAAATGCGACAATAGGAAAACAGAATGACGGTGAAAGAAAAACCAAGTGAATGGAGGGAGCAGGAGGTGCCTTGGCAGGGGAGGGAGAAGAGCTGGTGAAATGATACAGACACCGTCTCACTCCATTATTACACATATCAAGATGTCTGTCATATGATTCAGAAACAATGTATTAGAAATTCGACTTAATGAATTTCCTCAAATACTTAATTGTAATAAATCGTGGTCACCATCAGAAAACTGTCAACCAGCTCAACAGTTTTACTTTCCTGTTGTTCACCAGGATCTGAGAATCAGAATTTTCTTTCTTCATGTGGCGCAGTGTTTAACGGTCGAGGCAGATGGTCGCCCTTCCTGAGTCTGATGGAGGTTTTTCCTTCCTGTTAGAAGAGAGTTTTTCCTCGCCACCGTCGGCTACTATCTCAGGCATGCTGAAGATGGGGGACTGAATCAAAGAGAAGATTAAATACAATCAGTTGCTTGATTAGCTAGGCTGATTTTTTTTTAAAATAAATTAGCTTATATGATCGTATTTATTATAAAAGGGACTAATGTGAATCAAATAATGAATTTTTACATAATTAGGTTATAATTGGACTGCAGTGAGCTGGACAGTATCTGTAAACATGTCAGGAGATGGCTGTATACCAATAAACTTTAATTGACATGAAATGATAATAACCTGGAACAACTTTATTTCTAGCAGTCTCCCCCGTCATATTAGAGATGCTCAGACACTTTCTGGTTTTGAGTCCTAAGACTCATCTCTTTACACTGGCTTGTAAAGACATCTTTAAAAATGTCTCCAGTTTTAGCTTCTGCAGGTCTACTTGTGGTTTCCAAAGTCTCTAAGAGTCGAATGGGAGGTAGAGCCTTCAGCTATCAGGCCCCTCTCTTATGGAACAAACTCCCAGTTTGGGGAAGACTTAAAACCTTCCTTTTTGCTATATGCTATATGCTTAGACTGCTGAGGGACATCCCATGATGCACTGGGTTCTTCCTCTTCATCCCTCTGCTCCTTATTTTTCCGTGTATAAACATATGACAGTATTGGCATCATTAACACATTTTTCCTCTTCTGTGATGTCTGTTGATCTCTCTCTCTGTCCTCTCTTTCTGTCCTCTCCACCCCAACCGGTCGAGGCAGATGGCCGCCCTCCCTGAGCCGGGTTCTGCCGGAAGTTTT